>SRZU01000222.1:0-68621 GCA_013183765.1 Fusarium xylarioides | reverse complement strand
GTGTTGTGTTGAAAAAAGCTGCCTTTGTTGTGGTGGCGATGACCTTAATCGGCTGCATCATAATTTACGTCATTTCGTTGAGGAAGTTAGCTGCGAAGTACCGATTCTATCAAAATCTTGGTTTTAGGTGGGAAAAAAAGGTTAAACTAAGTATAGGTACCTAGCCTTAAACGAGCCAATAAGGCCATTTTGACCTATTCCGCGGTGGGGTGGGGTACAAGCCAAAATGCGGAAAATGACATTTGTAACCCCTGCGGACTGTACCTTTGTATGTAGTGAGTGACGGACGGGATGCATTAGTACTCCGGCGGCTGTGACGATGTCGCGGGGACTTTGGTACTGATTGACGTTTTGGGTGACTTCATCGTATGTCTATCATCTACGATACACGCCCACGACTCTCGAATAGAGTCTAGTCGACACGTTTTATGTCAACATGAGGCTCTATCCTTAACTCGACATCTCGACTGTTGATTTTCTTTTTATTATACTTGTCTTGATACTCTGTTTACGAGCTGAACTTTGTTAACGTCACAGCCAGTCTCTTCATTGGATACCCCGCTATCACCACTACTGACTGACTTGACTGGGCTTGACTGGGCTGGACTGTATTTACCTCGTCGTCTATTTAGCTTTGACAGCCATCGTCATTCACCTTCACTCGCCAGCAGCGTCTTACAAATACTCCCGTTTCAGCTGGAATCATACATTCAGCACATTCAGGGCAATAGTCTCCGAGATTGGCCTCTCTTGTTCACTCAGTGACCTCACTCCCCAGGCCAGTGGACAGTTATTCGACTGGGCTCCTAGCAATTTCCTAGGACACTGAATTTGACTACAAACCCCTGTGTTTTCCAAGGTTTCCCGCTGGGAAACGCCCCCCATCCCCACTCGATCCGCCTGGCGTTGGCCTAGAATCCTGCTAAAATCTGGGCTGCCACTCCAAGTGGGCTGCCCACCCTTTCCCTTTCGTCACCTCTCAAATCTCGGTCCTCCCCCCCCGTCAAAAAGAAACCAAGCTCTACCATACCTGACCTTGCCTTGCATTGCCTCAAAACAAAAACAAGCAACCAGCGCAAGGCACCTTTTATCCCAATCGATTTCCTTTTCCTGGTTTCTTCCCTTGGGACGACTTCTCTTTTCTCTTTCTTCTCCATCCTCCAATAACTGTGTCATTTTTCGACTCACACACAACGTTAACCATTACTCATCATCTCTTCACTGACTACTCGACTTTCTACGACACCCTCACATCAAACGTCAAACAAGAAACGCTCCCGTCCGCTAGAGTAGACAGACCTGCTAAACCCCGCATCGTCCACAGAGCAGTCCAACCCTGTTTTCCTGCTTCCGTCAAGAAATCTATCCCACGTCGTCTTTTATAATAATTATTGCCCGCGCTTTGCGACGCACCAAACAAAGCTCGCTCACGTTTACGATCACGACTCGCTACGACTCCAAGACGGAATAGCTCTAGGCTAGACCGGCGAACCCGTTTTTAGTTGCACTGCACATTAGAAGCAACTACTACTCTCAAAGACGTCCAATCGCCCAATACTTGCTACCAAAGTTCGCCCAAGGCCTCACGACCTTTTCTCTCAAAGGCGACTGTCGCGCCTAAGCGACAATTTCTCCAGCCATGTCTACCATTCAGCAACTCAAGAACTTTATCCGGCACGGTATGTTCTAACCTACTATTTTGCCAACTTTGGCCCGTTTTTATCAGTCGCTGACAATGGTTGCTTAGGCAAGCAAGCTCGTGCCGCTGCTCCTGAAGAGTCTCCACGCAAGACAGAACAGCCACAGGCGCCCACAGTCCAGCACAAGACAGCATCAGATCCCAGTAACACCCACTACGCAAGGGCACAAGAGCCCGGAAACGAATATGGCGATGACGATTACGCTCGCAGCAAGAGCAAGAAGCGCGTCGACGATGAGAAGCTCGCCAAGCTTATTGCCGAGGAGAATGCCAGCAAGAGCAAATTCCCTCGTTACCCCGGCCTCGAGCGCTGGGAACTCGTCGACAAGATGGGCGATGGTGCCTTCAGCAATGTTTACCGTGCCCGCGACACAACAGGTCAGCAAGGCGAGGTCGCTATCAAAGTAGTACGCAAGTACGAGATGAACAGCATGCAGGTAAGCAAACATTGGGGTCGTCTGTATCTGTCGCCCTATCTCCTTTTGTTTTGATGTTTCTTGTGCTTTTCATTCGTCTGCTTTCTCTTTCTTTGGGTCCCCATTTACCAACACGGGGTTGTCCCCTCTCATAGGGCAATAAGCATTTACATCCAGACTTCAAGAAAGTCCCGAAGGCAGCAGAGGTGCGAGAAGATTCTCCTTACGTTACTATTTCTTTCCTATGTCCAGGCCGACGCTGTCCCCGTCTGTAGTCAGTTCCTGCTGTCTTGATGGCGGGGGTGGCCAGCCTTTAGACTTGAGGACATGCGAGGCAGAATACTGACACTCCTGCAGCGATCAAATATCTTGAAGGAGGTCCAGATTATGCGCCAACTCGACCACCCCAATATCATCAAGCTCGTCGAATTCTCCGAATCGAGGCAATATTATTACATCATTCTGGAGCTTGCCCCTGGTGGTGAACTATTCCACCAGATCGTCCGCTTGACATATTTCAGCGAGGAGCTTTCCCGACACGTCATTGTTCAGGTGGCCAAGGCTCTTGAATATCTCCACGAGGAGAAGGGTGTTGTTCATCGGTATGTCATGACTCTTTTTGGGCCGCTTGATGTCAGAAGTGGTGATGCCCCTCCTGACGTCATTCGCCTCTGCACGGCCTTGGAATCATCACTAACATCTCTACCAGTGACATCAAGCCCGAGAACATTCTGTTTGAGCCCATCCCTATGGTGCCCGCTAAGCACCCGAGGCCTAAGCAGCCCGGCGATGAGGACAAGGTTGACGAGGGCGAATTCATTCCCGGCCAAGGTGCCGGTGGTATTGGTCGCATCAAGATCGCCGATTTTGGTCTATCTAAGATTGTCTGGGATAACCAGACCATGACTCCTTGTGGAACTGTTGGCTACACAGCACCTGAGATCGTAAAGGACGAGCGATACTCCAAGTCAGTCGATATGTGGGCTCTAGGATGTGTGCTATACACTCTGCTTTGCGGTTTCCCACCATTCTATGATGAGAGTATCGAGGTTCTCACTGAGAAAGTTGCCAAGGGCCAGTACACTTTCTTGTCTCCGTGGTGGGACGAGATCTCAAAGTCTGCCCAGGATCTTATCAGTCATCTCTTGACTGTGGATCCTGAGAAGCGATTTACGATTACCGAGTTCCTCGCTCACCCATGGATTGCCGGAAACGGACCTACTCCCCGAGACGAGATGAAGAAGGCTGATGGCATGCTCCGGGCCTTTAATGCTACGAAATTCGAAGAGTCTGGCAAGCGATATGACTTCCGATCTCCTGGAGCTGTTAACCTGCGTGAGGTTTTCGATGTCGGTTATGCTGTTCATCGTCAGGAGGAAGAGGGCAAGCGAAGGGCGCAGATCGGCCCCAAGGGCACGCCAGCGCGCTTCCTCGGCGGTCTCAACGAGGAAGATGAAGACGATGATGTCATGCAGATCGATGGTCAAGATAACACCGCTGCCAAGCCCAACGCAGCGACTCAGGCCCTTGAGCAAAGTATGCGAAAGGCCAACATCCGAGATCAAGAGCAACAGCAACAATCTCGGGGTCGAGAGCGGGAGCGTGCTGAGAGAGGCTACGGCCAACATTCGGCAACAGTCGCCGCGGCTGCTAGACAGCAGGTCCGTGAGCGCAATCGCCAGCGAGGAGCATTCGAGCTCAACCTGGACAACGCTACCCTTCTGGGCAAGCGAAACAAGAAGGTTCCTGTCATGGGGGTATAGGAGCCCAATGATGTAGACTCAGCCGATGGTTCAGGAACAACACCACCCAAGTGGTTTAGCCTCGATGGCGTGTCGCCAAGGCCAACACCTCTGCGGCGGCACTCTTCAGAGCTTCCTTTTATGTTTGAACAACACAGATGACAGAGAGACCATGGGCCTGGGGTGTGACTGTTTCACATTGACTTTTGTTTTTGGAAAGATGGAGGATGATAAGTGACACCAGATATTGTCGCGGGTGTACATTTATTCGGCATGGCAGAGGAGGAAACAGATTATTTGAAGTGCATTCAGGCGCAAGGAGTACCGGGTGATTGGCACGGCTAACGACACAGCCCGGGGTCATTTTAGGACTCAAGACTATTTGCAACGTTTTATGTCATGTAATATTTGTCAAGGGCCAGGGGCTATGTATGATTCAGCAGGGCTCTTGTCTCTTGGTATTTATAATCTCTCTCCGTGTGTAATCTTTGTTGATGTCGTGAGGAGAGGTTGTGACAAAATTGCGTTGTGCAGTATCGATCATCCATAGGTTGGGAGTTTGGGGGCCTCATTTACGTATTGAATGACACAGTTTTAAGACTGAAGATATATGTACTTGCTTCTTAGATGTTAGAGATGTATGTTTATCGTTAAGTTATACAATTGGATTGAGTCAATATTCCTCGTCGCCTTCTTCCTCTTCACTGTCCTCATCTGAAACAGGTAAATGCTCGCCATTATTCTTCCTCAGGTCACCACCAGACGGAACATTTCCACCTCTCCTTGACTTTGCCGGATCAGCTTGATGCTTTCCCTTGGTACAGCCTTTTCTTCCACCCAATTTATCACAGCACGTCCAGCGGAACCCATCAGGCATCTCCTCTCTCATCTCAGGCGTATCAATCTCCCCATGACAATCCTCATCATGATCCGCCCAGAAATCCTCCGTGTCATCAACAATAAGCTCCCCTAACGTCATCAGCCTCATCGAAAAACATGCACAGGGGCTGGTTAACGTACCTGGATGGTAACGACACGACGTCTCAGTGTTATCTTGGTGTGTAAACGCCTGGTCACACTGAACACAGACAAACAAGTCGTTCATGGCTTTGCGCTTGAGGCCGGTCACTGGGTTGTCAGCGGCTTTGAGGGCTCGGTAGTGGTTTAGGGCGTGGGCTTTGACGGAGGGGTCGTCGAGGAGGGCGAGGAGGATTGCTCGGACGTGTTGCTCTGGTGCGAGATGGACCATTTCTTGTTCTAGTGTGAGGGACATTTTGGTGATTGAGATGTTTTTTATTATGAGGTGAAGTGAGATGAGTTGAACTGAATAAGTGAGTGAGTGAGTATAAGTGAAGTGACGTCTTGAATTGGGGTAAGTTGGGAGCTTGTTTTATTAGTGTCAGGGTGATATACAGGGGTAGAGATATGGTCTCGATTTTCCAGACTCTTCCAAGTCGACAATCACGATATTGAGTAAATTTAAGAGTCTTTTGATGAATTGGAATTTGGGAGTCATTAGGTGCATATCGCCTAAATTTCATCCCCGTCCTCGTAATCGTCACTATCAATTGGCTCTTCACCTGTTTCTCTCCTTGATTTATCTGGATCAGCTTCATGCCGCCCAAAGAAACAGCCAGCCTCGTCGCCGGGTTTATCACAGCAAGTCCAAACAAATCCTTCGGGGTTTTGTTCGCGCATTGAATCTGTATCTATGGTCCCGTGACAGTTCTCATCATGGTCTGCCCAGACGTCGGCATCATAGTCAACCTCAAGCTCTCCTGAAACGTACATGTCAGCTCTCGTGTTTCTGTGCTCAAGGCGTTTGATTCCTCACCCCAATGGTAACAGCAAGCATCTTTATCATTATTGTCGTTTGTGAAAAAGACCTCGTCGCATTGGACACAGATGCTAGGCTCATCTTCCGCCTTGCGTTTGCGTGTGTCGGAAGAATCAATGACAGCCTCCAGGCTCTCAAAGTAGCTGAGGGCACGCGATCGGGTGCCACTATCTTGGCAGAGAGCTCGGAGAATGGCACGGACTGTAGCGTCTGGCGCTTGTAACATGTCGTCCAGATCAGACGAAGGCATGATGGACCGACCAATTGAATGTAGAAACGGCGTTTGATTGTTTGGTTGTGGAAGTAACTAAGGAGCTGAGTTTGCTCTTTCGTGTCCTTGTCTTTTTAGTGCCACGGATTGACATGGTTGCTTTTTTCCCGGGTTGAAACGCCAAATATTGAGACATGCCTGCTCGGGCACTTACATACATGCCCAATGACTAGAAGGTTCTAGGGCAGATCAAACCAAATCCAGGTTTTATTCCCGTGAAGCCTGACCGGATGGTGTTTGATATTGACGATATTCTTGACTTATATCGCTTGGCTGTGAGACAGGCTTGATGGAGTAACTCACTTGTAGTCAAACATTGATATAAACGTATCTGTTTGCAATGCACAACCAAACGGAGCGTGGGCTCAGCTCATACTGTGAGCCTATCCGTTCATTTGTCTTTGTTTCTTTCTTGTTTCTTATCCTATTCATCTTTTCCTGTTTCCACGCGTTCCATAGACCAAAGTCACTGGCAATTGGACTGCAACTTCTGCTTCATTCGTTCTCATCAATCTCTATCGCTTCAAAATTGCCAAATCTTATTATTGTGTCATCCTGTCAGATTGGGATTGCTTGTGAGTTTCCCAATCCCATGTTTGTCTTTGTCGGCTGTTGATAATCACTAATCTTGTTAGTCTCCGGAAGTCTCTCACGATGCTCTTCATACTCAGATACCTCATTCTGTTTGTAACCTTTGTTGCTTGTCAAGAATATGGTCAGCCTGGAAACTCAAGCTGTGTCTCCGGAGCTCACATCGTTGTGGCCAGAGGCAGTCTGGAACCTCGAGGGCCCGGCATCATCGGAGCAGTTGCTCAGCAGGTCCTGCAAAGAATCCCTCACTCCGATACCGTGTCTCTAGAATACCCAGCTATCTATAATCCTTATCAACCTTCACAGATGGAGGGTGTGGCGGCTCTTTCTGTTGTGCTGGCGCAGTATGTCACGGTCTGTCCTAAGGCGAAGATTATTCTACTCGGGTTCTCGCAGGTCAGTCCATCTAGATATCACGTTTAGCCCTACCATGAAGCGTATGGTTATCCTTTACTGACTCTGTTGTGTAGGGCGCCCATGTCATTGCAGACGTGATGTGTGGTGCGAGCTCCATCGGATTCCTCCCTACCAAGCCTTCACCTTCCGCCATTACAAACAACAGTCAGTCAAAAGAGCCACAAATCTTCATTACTCAAACATTCTAACCCTTTTGAAGTTGCAGCTGTTGTTCTCATGGGGGATCCGAGCACTACCAAAGGCCAACCCTTTCACGTTGGAAGCAGTGTTGGCAACGGTGTAAGTCCTGGGAAGCATGCTAAGCATGACCATAGCTGACTACAATTATTAGATATTCCCCCGTCAGAAACCCGAAGGATGCAAGTGTGTTTCGGACAAAACAGTCTCTTTCTGTGACGCCGGTGATCCTTTCTGTGAAGCTGGGGGGCATGACTTGAGAACTCATATGAACTACGTGACTGTATATGGACATGCTGCTGCCGACTATGCTGTTGGCATGTTCCATAGAGCCTAGCATCCTTACTTGACTGAGCTTTCGTCTTTTGGAGTACCTTATGTACAGAAACGGATAGATATATCATCACTAGGAAGAATATCTAAGACTAAATCGTCACCGAGCCAGCAACGTATCTTGGATTACTCAGATACAGTTAAAGTAGAATTTGTGATGTTAGTTGTCTGTAGTACTTACTGCACAAACTTGTTCTTGGGAATAGGGGTGGGCTCCCATGGATTGTTAACGGCCATGATAAACGAATCAAGCCAACTACGTCAGGCACAATCTTGGCAGCAACTAACACGGTTTTCGAAACATACAGCTTAATCATATTGTAACTCTAGCAAACATGGAGATCCAGTTCCAACCCCAGCAAGTTGACAGAAACTAGTGTTGAGTCTCTCCACTTGCACAAACAGACGATATAATGATATAAAGGCAGAGTTAGCTGTTTTAGTGCAGTCGTTGGGCATGTCATATATAATTTCTTTTCATCACATAGCTCATCCATGCTCTATAAATTACTATCTTCCATATATAAACCCGTCTATTGTCGAGTTACGCAGAGCTATAGTGACCGAATCAAGAAACAAGTCCGATACCATCGATCTACCCCAGTCCCTGCAGCCGAACCGCAAAAGTTGCAAAGATGCGATTTGATAGTCGAGATCCACGGTTTTGCTTTTTCCAACGTTCACTAGAGCTTCTAGAGTGCTGTTGTGGGTCTGCCACTGCTACGCCGCTGCTCTACTATAGATCTTGAAGATGGATATTAGATCGTGAGTAAGGTTACTCTATCACTGTCAGTCACTGTCAGTGATCACGTTCTGATTCTTTAGCTGCCACTGCGAATTGGCACTGGCAGTCGCCAAGGTGAGTCTATATAATCTCCTCTGTTCTTTCATCCGCTCTTCTTCTTTTCCTCTTCTCTTCACTTTCATCCTCACTTCTAACCCATCACCCCAACACTTCACCTTCAACTATACATCAACACACCAACGCATCGCAGTGAGAGATTATATCTTTACTATCTCTTAAGAAGAGCCTCTTCTGACTTTTTGCAAACAGTTGTACTCTAGCAACCATGATTTCTTTCATGCTTATTCTGAGCTTCTTGATGGCTCTGGTCTCAGCCAACTCGACCACTGACTCCATCACTTGCGCCAAGGGCGCCCACCTCATCGTTGCTCGTGGTAGCCTGGAGCCAGAGGGTCCCGGTGCGATGGGTATCCTCGCGGAGGAGATCATCAAGCTGATCCCCGGTTCAGACATGGAGGCTCTCGTGTATCCCGCCCTCTACAATGAGTACGTCGAGTCTCAGACCGAGGGCGTGCGCACTATGAACTCCGTGATCAGCAACTACGTGAAGAACTGTCCCGACACTGACTTGATTCTCATGGGTTACTCGCAGGTAAGTACTCGTCCTCACACCAGTGATTACCATGCTAATGATGTTCAGGGTGCCCATGTCACTATGGACACCATGTGCGGCGCCAGCTCGGATGGCTTCCCTGGTACTCTCTCCCAGCCTGGCTACATCACCAACAGTGGTAAGATACATTCACTCAGTGAATACTTGAAAGGTTGCTAACCTTTGACAGTCGTTGCCATCATTGCCATGGGCGATCCGAGTCTCACCGAAGGGCAGCCATTCCTTGTCGGAACGAGTGAAGGCAGTGGTGTAAGTCTTCATTGATAAGCACATCATAAACACAACTGACGTATTCCAGATCTTCCCACGCAACCTTCCCATCGGCTGCGATGCCATCGCTAGCAAGACCGTCTCCATCTGCGACAAGGGCGACCCCTACTGCGAGGCCGGCGGTAAGGATCTCTCCGTTCACTTGAGCTACATCAAGAACTACGGAGAGTTCACCGTCGGCCACGTCGTTAAGGCGTGGAAGGCTCGCAACTAAGATCATTTAGACGCATTTCTTGAGATTGGAGTTTGGGTGTAGGACAGATCGTTTTCGGATTAATGCGCAGAATGCTTTGGAAATACCACCAGCCAGAGAAGCTGAGTTTGGGCACGTAGAGATACTGGATTGCTCTCACGAATAAAGACACTTTTGCGAAGTACTACTGCTCTCTTGTGAGTTGAATAAATTGCCTAATCTCTAAACTTACGATAAAATAAAAAATCTCTCAGTCTACATTTTTTGTCGTCTTATCATTAGAAACGAAGGAAATAAAAAAACATCCATCTAGGGTATCATGCGATGCGAAGCTGTAACCAAACTTTAACCCCATAAGCGTAACCATGATCCAGATCCCATATCCATGCTGTGTCGTGTCGTGTCGTGTCGTACTGTGCCGCCGTAGTCCCAAACTCCAAATCATTCCCATGTCGCTCAATCTCATTCACTCATCGCATCTCAGCTCAGCTCATCTTAATACCATCCCTCGTTGGGAATGCTCCATCCCGCCCTTGCAAACAGAGGCACCGATTCTGGATATGAGAGGGTAAAGGGCAGCCAGAACGTCTCCCTGATGAGGTGAGGTATCCTCTCTGGCCGCAGCGCATGCTCAGGCAACCTGCACTGAATGATTCTCTTGAGGATCCAGATCATCTCGTGTGCCAGATTCTCCTGCCTGTCGTGGTCCGAGTGCTTGAGCTCATTAACATAGGTCCTCGCAAGCTCATCAGCCAGCCCCGCTAGCGACAACATGGAGACGGGGTTGCTGCCGGCGGTGCCTATTTTTAGGGCATGCATCTCGTTGAAATCGTAGGGAAACCTCACGCGGATCTGCTGGACGATGCCGTCCGAGGTCGCGACGCCCCAGACGTGTCGCTGGCGCGGGATAGGGATCATGCCCTGCGCTCTGGCCCAGCACTTTTGGTTCTCGCGCGTGTGCTCGGGACACACGATGCTCACTCTGTACGGCCTCGCCTCGTAGCCGTAGTAGACCATGGCCGCGAGACCGCTAACGGCGTAGGGGATGTGGCTGAAGCGCTGAGCTATCATGTCGACTACCTCTGACACGGCCTCGCGGTTCATTGAGCGGTCGTCGGAGAGGAAGATGGCTTCGTTGCTCCCCTGGTCCTGATCCTGATCCTGTTGATAGATAGTATGTATACCATGCTTCTTTTGATATTGGTTTGACGCGTTTAATCGGGTATCAACAACATTGCTGCGTTTATGTTTCTGTTTCTGATTGTGGCCCTCCCTCTGCAGGGATGTATCCTCTGATGGAGTCCGTTGGCCTCTTGCTGGTGGGGGACGTTGACGTGGAACCACAGGCAGAGGCTTCACTTGCTCACTAAGACGATGCTGCTGCCCGCCTGACGCGTGTTGATCCTTGTGACTTCTCTTCCTTTTTGCCTCTCGCTCACGCCTAGAAAAATCACTGTCTCCGTAACCATTGATACCGTGGCAATGGCTGCAATAAGTTCGCTTCTTGGGTAATCCAAATGGATTATTCTTTTCCCTTCTGTGTCGCCGATGATTTCGATCTGGCAGAGGACACTCTCCTCTAACTGATTCTATACGACCATCAGGTTCTGAGTCAGTATCAGAATACTTGTCTGTCGCAAACCAACCGCGCAGGATTGAGCGTAGACTTGTTCGAGAACTCATGGTCGCTTGAACAAATCTACAACTCTCTCAAGTGCAAGAGAAGAGTAAAAACTTACCTGCCTTTATAGATATTAATCTGAGTATGCGGTCTTGTAAGAAATTACTGGACTGCTTTGAAGATATTCGGCGATGGCGAGCTGCTTTCTGGTGGTTCTTGTTGTCTTTGTTTCAAGTGTGGCTCTAGATTGAACAAGCAATAGTTGAAAGTCGAAATATGCAGTTTGTCAATATGAGCGCAGCTTTCGAAAAGTGAATTAAAAAGAAGAAAAGAATTTACGCATCTTTCGCCTTTATAAACGTCAAGATCTTTGTTCTACGCATGAGTAGCTTTGTTCAGTGTGTAGCAATCTTCAACAAACATAATACCTACTATTCATAGCGCTCACAGTGAGTGTATGAACACCAACTACGATCATTCCGCACATCAACTCACTGAACAAAAATGTACACGCGGAATTAATTCATGCATGCTATCATGCTAACCTTGTGCAATAATTCGTGACATGGCTAGGTCTCTAAATCTTCCGTCCCGACCGCCAACGCCCATTAATCTTACAAGTCCATCCCGTGGCCTCGTTATTTCTTGTTAAAGGTATTCATTTCCTCTCGCTTATAACTCCTCTTCCACGTCCATTTGTTCACCGTTCACTTGCCCCTTGGACCCCGCTTGGCCCTCCTTCCTGGGCATGGTGGCCTCCTTGTCGATCATTTGTCTCGACACAGAGACAATGTTGTCCTCAATGAGCTCCTGGCCAACATCCTCGAGATGCTTCTTGGGATCCAACTTGCCAACGTAGCGAGTCTTGAGCTGATCCTTAGTCAGCTCAGTCTCCTCCTTTACGCGCTTCTCGTAGCCATCAGCCAATGAGACCAGCTGTTGCAGTCTGTCCTTGTTCTTGCAACCCTCGTGTCGGAAGTCGTCCATCTCCAGAGCTTCGGTCCAAACGTGCTTGTGCAGGTTCATGAGCATGTTCTCTTCGAGCGCCGTCTTGCGGTAGTTGATTCCAATCGAGTAGTAGTGTCGGTTCAAGCCGTGGATGAGAGCCTGGATCGAGGGCTTGTTGAGGTGACCCAAGTTGCTAGTGCTCTGTCGAGGCTCTTGTCCAAGCATCAAGAGCTGGGGGTTGATGAGTCGGAAAGCGTCAATAACGACTTTGCCCTTCACGGACTGGATAGGATCAATGACGACGGCAACGGCGCGGGGGTTCAGTTGCTCGAATGACTGCTGTGTGTTGATATCAACGGAAGAAAGCCAGCAACCGAAACCAGGATGCGAGTGGTACCATCCGACGACCGACTCAGGTCTGTTGAATCCGTTAGACAATAACAACAAATGGGAGACCGTAATCAACTGACCTTCCTGTTTGCCTAAGCATGTCCATCATCTTGGTCTGGAAAACGGGGTCGACAGCCTCGACACTGACACCGGTACCGCTCTGAGGCATGGCAAACACATCCATGACCTTTACAGTGAAGTCATCCACAAACTCGCCAAGCATCAGACCCATGACTTCCATGGGCACACCTGCGCGACCGTGTCGGAGCATTTTGAGTAGGGCAAGGGAGGAGATGTAGACTGTTTCGGAGTTATCAATGAGATTTGTGTTATCCTACAGTCGTCAAGGTCAGCGCAGCTCAGAATTGCAAAATACACTCCATTAGGGAGCTCATATGACGGAGATGATAGCTTACAGTGCCATGCGCAGCTCCTCCAAGGCCCATTCCACCGCCACCAAGCAAACTCCTGAAGCGCTCCATGATATCGACGGTGTGTTGAAAGGTTTAAGAATAATCTGCGAGTAGAGTAATTCGTCGACAAAAGTAGCGTGCAGGTGTTGATGTTGATGTGGGCGGTGATGGAGGGTTGGCGTTGCTATGATCGGAGCTTGGTAAAGGTAATTGACGTTGACGCCAGCCCGGCAGCCTGGGAGCCACAGCTGAGGAGCTTAGTCACATCACGTGCATGAGCTCGATCCGCTCTCTGTGGCGTACCTCATGCGAGGGACTCAAAATGTGGCTTGTATCGATTTAAACGGAGGCGCTTCAATATTTATTCCGGTGTAAACGGGAGACTTTCAAGCTCCGGGGATGCTTCGCATCAGCCAGTGGTAGTGGTTCTGCCCATGCAACTATACTTACACTCAAAGATTCTTTCGAAAGCTTGTCACATTCTCACAAACTCTTCCCTAAACTTTTCTCTCGATGACTCTGAGCTCTCCCTGAGCAATTTCCTATCGAAATACCTATCCAAGATCTTTTTATTTCGAGCGCAAATTTGACCTAACCCTTTCTTTTACACCCGCTTTCCGAGATTCGCGACTCCACGAGTAGCCGCAGTCATGGGCGACGATATACGTGTCGAGCTCGGCTCGGTTGCCCTCAATGGCTCATCCCCCAAGAAGGTCGCTTACTTTTACGATTCCGACATTGGTAACTATGCCTATGTTACTGGTCATCCCATGAAGCCTCATCGCATTCGGCTGGCGCATAGCTTGATTATGCAGTACAATCTCTACCAGAAGATGGAGATATACGTGAGTCCATTCTTGATTCCCAACTCAACTCTAGGTGTCACTTAGTTTCGAATGTCATACTAACAATTTACAGCGCGCGAAACCTGCGACTCGAGGCGAGATGACCCAATTCCATACCGACGACTACATCGATTTCCTACAAAAGGTCACACCAGACAACATGGACAGCTTCATGAGAGAGCAAGGAAAATACAACGTCGGTGATGATTGTCCCGTTTTCGATGGTCTATTCGAGTTCTGTGGTATCAGTGCAGGTGGCAGCATGGAGGGCGCAGCGCGACTGAATCGCCAAAAGTGCGACATCGCCATCAACTGGGCTGGTGGTCTTCACCACGCCAAGAAGTGCGAGGCCAGTGGTTTCTGCTACGTCAACGGTATGTCTCTCCCAGATATCTCAGTTATCACGATCTAACACGGTATCTAGACATTGTCCTCGGTATCCTCGAACTCCTTCGATTCAAAAAGCGGGTCCTTTACATCGATATTGACGTGCATCATGGCGATGGTGTTGAGGAGGCTTTCTACACCACCGACCGTGTCATGACGGTTTCTTTCCACAAGTACGGAGAGTACTTCCCCGGCACTGGTGAACTTCGAGACACTGGTATTGGACAAGGAAAAAATTATGCTGTCAACTTTCCTCTTCGAGATGGTATCACCGACGTGTCCTACAAGTCCATCTTCCAGCCTGTCATTGAGAATGTCATGAAGTACTACCAGCCCGAAGCTGTTGTTCTTCAATGCGGTGGTGACAGTCTGTCTGGCGATCGACTTGGTTGCTTCAATCTGAGTATGGACGGCCACGCCAACTGTGTCAACTATGTCAAGAGCTTTAATCTCCCGACTCTTGTTCTCGGTGGAGGTGGCTACACAATGCGCAACGTCGCTCGAACTTGGGCTTTTGAGACTGGTGTTCTTGTGGGCAAGGAGATGGACCGAACCCTGCCCTACAATGAATACTACGAAGTAAGTTATCTGATCCTGTGTTGACAAGCCCCCACTAACGTGGTACAGTATTATGCTCCCGATTTTGAGCTGAACGTGCGATCCTCCAACATGGAGAACTCTAACAGCCGAGAGTACCTCGAGAAGATCACTGCTTCAGTCATCGACAACCTTCGACAAACCGGACCTGCTCCTTCAGTACAATTGCAAGACGTACCCCGAAAGCCCTTCGGCGGTATGACTGATGAGGAGGAGGCCGAGTTGGATGACCTTGATGAGGATGAGAACAAGGATGTTCGCATGACCGAACATCGTTGGGACAAGCATATTGAGCACGAAAACGAGTTCGAAGCCAGTGACGACGATGAAATGGCTCAGGCGCATGGTGCCACGCGCCAGAATGGCAACAAGCGCACATTTACCGACTATCGCAAGGGAGAAATGGAAATCGATAGTGCCGATGCTCCTCCTGCCAAGGTAACCAACGGCGCTTCCGCTGACGAACCTGCTGAGGAGCAAGCTGGCGAGGATGCTCACGATGTAAATGACGATACTATCGACGACATCTCAGCCCCGGCCCCAGCCGAGAAGGAGGCTCCACCCAAGGAGAGCGAGAAGCCTGACGAGCCCGCCAAGGAACCTGAAGCTAGTAAAGTGGATGGAGACGGGGATGTTGGCATGGAGGACTCAGCGGCTCCAGAGGAGACAACAATCAAGAAGGAAGAGGTCGAGCCTGAGGCACCCACGGAGCCTTCAGCGCCTACCGAGAAGGCTTCAAAAGACGAGCCTGCTACCCAAGAGACCACCGATTCCGCTACGAAGGAGCCCACCACAGAACCCAAAAGTACCGAAGAGACCTCAGATAAACCTGCAGCAGCACCTGAGAAGGCTCAGAGCGAACAACCCGACGATGCTATGGACGTCGATACAGAGAAGGATAAGCCAGAGCCACCTGTCGAGAAGAGCAAGAGCCCTGTAAACTAGGGGCTTCTGGGCAAAGCCCTCTTGATTTCTTAGGAGATAATTTCACATTACAAGAAAAAGCTCATGCCACGTGCACCTTTGCATGGAAGCAACCGGCCTACGGCACTCAACAAGTAAAGAGACGAAAGCCTTGCATGCGAAGGAAACATGTGGTCTGCAGTCAGGCGTTCCGGGCGCAGGGATAAAGACGATACGAAGGGACATGCATCGAATTGTACAAGAGGGAGGAATTTTAAGGCTCGATCACACATAATTGGGATGCTGTCTTTTTTATGATGTTTGATGTTTGTACTGAGTAGTTAGTCACTAAAGCGAAAGAATTTCTTTAAACACAACAAGTCACAATATTTTGAGCATGAAAGATATGGGTGAATCTCAATTTTATTGAAGCATGAGTCTTAGCGATGATGATAATGTTTATTTGTTGGGGAGTGACGTCTTGTCTATGAACTCTAAACTGAGCACACAACTCAGTTCCTCCCGTAACTCGACTGCTGCTCTCATTATTCCTCCTCATTTCTCTCCTACTGCAAAGCTTCCCTCCACAGATACGTCCTGTAGTCTACTTGGTCTCAGCATGGACATCGGTCTGACTCTCACGCGGACTTGTCCCTTCATCTTTCTCAAGTGACTCATCGGCCAAAGGCTCAGTTGAACTCGGTGGAAGTCCCATAGTTTGTGGGTGATTGTGTAGCGAACACATCATGTTCAGGAACGCTTCATCTTGGCTCCAGGGGCAGTGGCTCTTCAGAAAGTTGTAGCGTTCGATTGCTCTGGCGTGTGAGGCGAGCTCTGGACTCAAGTGTGCGAATCTGTCTCGTCTGATTGATGACTTTGCAAAAGAAGTGTCCTCCTTTGTGCCTTTTCTAGAGCCTTGTGCGTTTGTTTCGTTTGCTGAGGGGCCAGCGCTTGAACTGCCACTGGTTGAAGCGTCATCATTCGAGATGCCTTCGTTGAGGTGGCCTCCAAACATGTGTCCAAACTCGGCCATGAAGGCCATGACCTCTTGATCAATTTCTTGTCTTTCGGCGGCTGAAAGCATTTCGAGGATACGCTGTAGATTATACTTAAAGGATTCGTTCATGTGATAAGGCTGGGTTGGATTGATGTTGCGTTTCGTGAGGTTTGACAGTGATACTATAGTTGGAAAGTGTCAACGACGTAATGTTTTCGAGGAAAGAGATGAGATATATTAAGAGTGAGTAAGACAGGAGCATTTCTCTCAGTATATAGTTAGATTGCTGAACTTTATAAATGGAGGCTTTTCCGATGAGTTGATACGCCCTTTCACGATCCTAGAGTTTATTTCTGAGACCATGGAAGCCTAAACCTTCACATCCGGTGGCAGTTTCGCGGCCGTGGCGAGTTCTCTCAAGAGTTATAATACGTTCAATGTCGAACTTCATGGTATAGTATTTATCCTTTGGTATTATGTCGGGTTGCTAGACAGCCAGGTCTTTGTCGGACCAGCATCATTTGTTGGGTTTGTTAGACAAGCGGAATATGTATGTAGAGATAGATGCAATCATGAAGCAATTGGTACAAGTATCTGAGTAATATATATGTCTGCATCATGGCCCATCCAGGAGGAAACAAGCAGTAAATCGGAACGATGTATGGAGAGTTTCAGGCTTGAATCATGCTTGAAGGTTTAAGACTTTCGACGATATCACATAGCTGTAGCG
The DNA here is from genome assembly GCA_013183765.1 of Fusarium xylarioides. NCBI lineage: Eukaryota > Fungi > Ascomycota > Sordariomycetes > Hypocreales > Nectriaceae > Fusarium > Fusarium xylarioides. The sequence goes on along the minus strand of SRZU01000222.1, from coordinate 51,426 downwards.
AAGACTCCATATGGTTTAAATCAGCTCAAGTGAGAGAATCTCGATCATAACGGCATGAACCTATATCACTATCACACAGGCGAGCCCACAACTTCAAAGATATCACAACTCTCATGACAATGAAGGTCTAGGGTGGCCGAAGGTATTCACAGATGGTGGGGGACCGAGACAATGATAAGATACCCCACATTCCGTATGCACTGCCGACATTCCGCCGGGTCGACTCACAGGCAAGGTGGAACCTAACCTATTGTTCAGTAATAAGGTAGCAGGGTAGGGGACGAGCTACACTTTAGCGTCGACTGCGGGGGACTCAAAAATAATTATTTCCAACCTAACCCAGCCGCTTCTGCTCCAAGAGAAGCCCATCGTCATCCGTCTTCTCTCTCACATTCTCTTACTCGCCACTCGCTATTTTATGTCAATGTAGCATAAAATATAATCAGATCTTTGACTCTTCTTACCAAATCCTCCCTCCTACGACAATTCTATCCCTCTTGTCTCATCCTCGCTTGACTCACAATGCCCACCCCCGCGCCCGCCGAGGGCGACGCCGCGACGGCCAAGCTCGGGGTATGGAAGCAGGCCCTCTACGATCGATGTCGCGAGTCTGGAACGGACATGTTCTCCCAGGATGATCTTTTGCGCCTCGATGTCATTCCAAACCGAGACCTCATGCTGCTCGCCCGTGTCGTGCAATCCCTCACAGATGACAAGCTTTTCATCACCATGCGCGAGGCCTCGGGCCAAGTGCTATGGAAATGGCGCGACTCTGAAGAAGCCCACAAGTGCGTAGAAATACCTCTGGAACACTACATAAAGCTCGTGGCTGACAATTGGCTAGGTATAAGCAGTGCTCGACCGACGAACAGGTCATGGTTTACTCTCTCATCGACGATTCGGGCGGCGATGGTATCTGGTCGCAGACGCTACAGAAGCGACTGAACATGCACGACTCGGTCCTCAAGAACGCACTCAAGCAACTCCAGACAAAGGGTCTGATTGCGCCCTTCAAGAATGTCGAGCACCCGAACAAAAAGATGTTCATCAAAGCCTCCATAAGGCCTAGCGACAGAGCCACCGGCGGCCCGTGGTATACCGATCAGAACTTTGACGAGGCCTTTATTGAAGACCTACAGCGAGTTGTATATGATTTTATCAAGCGTCAGAGCAGCTACCACAGCACACACGGGGGAGGTGCTGCGCGGGCGCAAGTTCCCAAGAAAGGTGTCGTGAAAGGTGGCGTAGAAAGGGGCAAGAAGCGAGATGCTAGTCACATAGATGAGCCCCCGGCGAAAGCCACCAAGATTTCTCCTACGGCGGCTGTTAAAAAGGACGCCCTACTTCCTCTGCCTGCTGGATACACAGGCTACCCGACCGTACGCGACATCGCTCGTCTCCTCTCCTCAAGCGGAATCACCCATAACACCATCCTTTCCGAGCACGACGTACAGAAGCTTGTCGACGTACTTGTCTGGGACAACCTCATCGAGTCGGTCAAAGTTGCTGGAAAGGTTGGCTACCGCGTATCTCGCATTGCCAAGCAGTCTTTAGAAAGCTGGGCTGGCCGAGATGATCCTACAGGCCGTGAAGGCGGCCCCGAGCCTACCATCAGTGCCTTCACCGAAGCTCCCTGCGGACGTTGCCCCGTGTTCGAGATCTGCGAAGAGGGCGGTCCTGTAGGTCCCAATAACTGTGAATATTTCAAAAGGTGGTTGGGTGTTGAACAGAGCACGAGTGCAGATTTTGCATGTCGATACGATAAGCATGGGTTATTGATACCTGCATTTTTCTGACGGAGAACGGAGTTATGGTCTGGAAGAAGGCTTTTTGTTTCTAGGGATAACAGCAAAGGCGTAGAAGGACGAGCGAAGGCCATTTAGAATGCGGCCAAGCGCAAATGTTCGCAGCGATGATCAATCAATTTTACTAAGCATTAGGAATAAGCTGTCAAGCGGTATTTCACGAATCAATCATTCACATCACGATGGCATCAAGTGACAATACGTATGGGGTTAATGGTTGACATTGCTCATCAGCTAAGCTAGTCTTTTATGCTAGCTTGCGAAAATCCAGCTATTTAATGCTAGTCCTCATTCAGTTTTGTAATGTGCTCCCAATCCCATCCCTTTGTCTTGTCCTTAGTAGGAGCTTTTACAGCTCACCAGAGTCGACAATGGTGGCGCGCTTCTGGTACTTAACAGCACCGCTGCCAGAGCCGGTAGCCTCAAGAGCCCTGACAACGTTCATGGACTCCTCGTCAGCGACCTCGCCGAAAACGACGTGGCGACCGTTGAGCCAAGAGGTGACAACAGTGGTGATGAAGAACTGAGAACCGTTGCTAGACAATGTTAGTCTAATTGAATTTGTAGTCAGGAGTGGAAGTGCTTACGTGTTGGGACCAGCGTTGGCCATGGACAGCAGACCGGGGCGGTCGTGGGTGAGCTTGAAGTTCTCATCGGCGAACTTCTCACCATAGATGGACTTGCCACCAGTGCCCTTGATCGTGTTAGCATGCGCATGAGAGGTTTGGGTTGACAGAAACGTACGTTACCACGGGTGAAGTCACCACCCTGGAGCATGAAGTCGGGGATGATTCGGTGGAAAGAAGAGCCCTTGTAGCTGAAACCCTTCTCGCCAGTGCAGAGAGCACGGAAGTTCTCAGCGGTCTTGGGGACCTCCTTGTCGTAGAGGTTGAAGTTGATGCGACCACGCTGGCCTGAAGAGAAGGAATGTTAGCATTGATGCAACAACACGCTGAGCTCAAGTTTGGGGACTGATGATGCGAGATGATGACGAATGCTGTGGATGCAGATCCAAATGCCGCAAACATCAGACCATCGTGCATCTCTCGAGGTATCGAGCTGGAGGGTAGGGTAGCTGAAGATGCAGCTTGCCGTCTCGGATCGTTGAGGATGATGGCATCGGGGAGGAATCAACACTTACTCTGAACGGTGGAGGTAGGCTTGCCGTTCTGGAAGACGGGGCCCTCCCACTCAATATCGAAGAAACTGATCAGAGTTAGCTGATGTCTACATCAATGCGATGATTGACAAAGAAGGAGATGACTTACACCTTGTTACCCATGACTGCGGATGAAGCTGAGAAGAATCTAACGGATTTGATTGTGTTGGAGAGTTGAGGAAGAGAAGAAGAAGTTCTCGCTGCAGAGAAGCAGTTATGGCGGGGTAGGAGGGGCTTGAAGAGGGAGGGTCTCATTTTGAGGAAGCTGGAGGGGCAAAGCGTTAGCGTGGGCCGTTGAAGCCAATCGAAGCGTGTAGAAAGTGTGAAAGAGCGGGGCAGATGATCGAGAGGCGATCACGTGAAGTGATCCTGAGAGCTTCCTCTCATTGTTTTGGCAGTTGCAGTAGCAGAGAGCCCGCTAGGCCATGAGGTCACCGTGGTGGCTATGGCCACAGTGGGGCGGGGGAGGGGGAGCTTTGCAACAGCTAAGGTTCTGGCTCTGTTGATCAATGATGAATCCATCAATCAATATAGTAAGCGAGAGCTGACGAGCATTTTGCATTGCCCCTGGCCTGGCTCTCAATGGCATGGCTATGGCAGGGCTCTGACCGCCATTACCTACTGCCATGCTCTGCCATGCCAGACATTGCAAATAGCGCAAGCACGCGCATTGAGAAACAACAAGACCGCATTGGACTGCGCTGTGGACTCAATGGCTGGCTGGCTCGCTCTACCCGTCAAAGCTTCAACGGGGCTATCCTTGGAGCTGATGGAGGTTGCCCGGGCCACGTCAAGCAGGCAACGTATCGTATCGTGCTGGACTCACACACTCCTCTTTGGTCTGTCTGGCTGCAGCAAGTCTTGTACTGTACTGTACATAGTACATACATGGCCCCTCAAACCACCAGTCCAGAGAGACGCGTCGAGTCAGTGGCCCGATACGCCCGAAGTGCAGCAGACTTTTGCCAAAGCATCACCCCCATTGGAGGGGACATGGGATACGGCCACCCCGGTGGACTGCATGGGCCCTCCACCTCGAGTCTCATGTAATGTACCAGTATCCAGTCCATTAATCAACCCATGGGCAGAAGTGACCATTCCAATGCAGTTTGAACAGTCAGACGCCGGGAAGAGAAGCTCCCCTCCCTCCGCAGGACCGGGTAGGACAGGGGCAACCAAGACCAGCACCAGGCAAGCTCAAGCTGGCAGTGAGAAACAAAGGCGAGAAGAAGCCGACAATACCGGTGTTGGGCCGATCAGCTGGCTTTTTCCAAGATCCCAATCCGGGTCAGAATAATATCATTGACCGAAGAAAGGTGCTCAGATGGCCAATGTTTGGCTCAAAGGCGTGCTTCTCTCTTTGTAGCGTGCACTACAGCTTGAGCTTCCCCAGAGCTCTCTCTGTGGTAGAACAAAGGCAAACGCGGCAGGGGAAACAATTGAACTTGCACGTACCTTGGAAGACTAATACACTTGGGGAATTGGCTTGGTGGTGCGGGAGATGCAGATTTAGATAGATAGATAGAATTACAGAAAACTGGTGATGTACGTGCTGAGGTTGGTCTTTTGGACTGATCTCGAGAAAGGGAAGATAAAAGTTTGGACCAGCTTGACGTCTGGTATCCAATTCTAGCGCCGTGACTGGACCTCTAGGGCCCTGTTCAGGCCTGAAGTCTAAGGTTTGTATGGCGGGGACTAGAGGTTTCCATCCATGGATGTCTCCAGATGAGTTAAAGTGCCTGCTAGAAGCTCAGTTAAGATTTTGCTCTACAACTGTCACACATGCCAATTAGAGGACAGAAGATGGACGGATAATTCAATTGTACTTTCAGACCAGTGCTATAAGTCCTAAATGAATGTTCAACTCCATAATCTCCATAACCTCGATTCCTCATAAAGGAATGTTGACAGTGTCACGTGATCAGGCCATGATCCATGCTGACGTTGGGCTCTGGGAAATGTCCAAGTGTCCACCATGGCAATAGCGTAGCAAGGGGCGTCTTGAACTACAGATCACCCATTCAATTCCATTACGAATCCCTTCAGGAGCATCATTAGCGGCTCCGCGTCTTCTACGCCCATCCTTCGACTATTCTGCTGGCTTTCTTCTTCTTGGACTAATTCACCATGGATATTAACGATCTGAAGAACACGGTCTCCAACCTGACCTTGTATGACCTCAAGGCAGGCTTTCGGAAGGCCCAGAATGGTACACCCTTTTAGCGACCACCTAATGCGCGTCATAAGTCACTGACGATGTCCAGCTGTTATGAACTTTACCGAGATGGAGGCCAAGGTTGGTTGAGCTCTGCGCGACAACAGACCGGGACATTGTCGACTTACCCATCTTCAGGTGCGAGAAGCAACGAATAACGAGCCATGGGGTGCTTCATCGACCCTTATGCAAGAGATTGCCAATGGAACATTCAACTAGTACGCTCGCTGCCATTTCGAACCATATCCAAGACCAACTGCTGACCGTGAGCCAGCCAAACCCTTAACGAGATTATGCCCATGATCTACCGTCGCTTCACCGAGAAGGCTGCCGAGGAGTGGCGTCAAATCTACAAGGCTCTCCAATTACTCGAGTTTCTTATCAAGCACGGTTCCGAGCGCGTTATCGACGATGCTAGAGGACACATCTCGCTTCTCAAGATGCTGCGCCAATTTCACTTTATTGATCAGAACGGAAAGGACCAGGGCATCAACGTGCGCAACCGAGCCAAGGAGTTGGCCGATCTTCTGAGTGACGTGGATCGAATCCGGACCGAGCGCAAGAAGGCGCGTGCGACCAAGAACAAGTATACCGGAGTTGAGGGTGGTGCGACCTTTGGAGGTGGCTTCTCAAGTGGTAGCTCTGGTCGTTATGGTGGCTTTGGCAGTGAGAGCGCTGGCTACGGTGGTGGTGGTAGCAGCGGTGGCCCTGGCAACTATGGCGGATACTCTGGTGGTGTTTATGGCGATGGTGGTGGCTTCGGAGGTCAGTCTGATGACTGGCGAGGCGATGGCGCTGCCAGCCGATCCGAGCGATTTGAGGAATACGATGAGTTCGACGAGGGCGAGAGACCAGCTGCCAGCTCATCAAGAGCTGCCGCTAAGCGACCCGAGCGCACTCCTGTTAAGAAGGCCGCTGAGCCTCCCAAGAAGAAGGAACCCGAGGTTGATCTCTTCTCCTTTGATGACCCTGCGCCAGCATCTTCTGCTGCACCAGCGTCGGCCCCAAGCAACACTGCCGCCGCTCCTGCGCAAGAAGACGACGACGAGTTCGACGACTTCCAGTCAGCTACCCCTGCTCAGGCAGCACCATCCAACAACTTTATGCAAAGCCCTGCTGTGACATCGACGGCCTCCTCAACCGCCCAGTTTGTTGCTCCCCAACCTCAATCGGCTCCTCAGCAAGCTGACATTAGCCACATGGTTAGCATGGCGTCCATCTCGCCTGCACCAAGTGCCTCAGGAACTCCCGGGCCCAACTATTCTGCCTTTAGCATCCCTGCTGCCCCTGCGGCACAGGCTCCCAAGCCTGCTGCCTTCCAACAGACTGGACCCAACTACTTCAGCTCTGTCCAAGCACAGACAGCAAAGACCCCAACAACATCTGCCTTCTCAGGCATGGGAAGCGCCTCCAACGCTGCGCCCAGTGGCCCTACTACTATGGCTAACATGAAGCCCGTTACTAGCTCATCAGCCAAGCCAGCACCCGCTGCTGGTGGAGATGCCTTTGGAGCTCTCTGGGGTAAGGCCAGTGGAGGTGTCAAGAAGCCTGAGACACCCAAGACTGGACCCGCAATGGGCCAACTTGCCAAGGAGAAGAGCAGTGCTGGAATCTGGGGAGCCCCAGCAGCTCCGTCTTCCAGCGGCAGTGCTCCTCCCAAGACCGGCGGATCTGCTATGGACGATCTCCTTGGTTAAGCTTATGTGCTAAATCTATCTTGAGAATGGTTGACCATAACCTGGAACTGAGACGACGGCTGGGGCACTAATGCCTCTGTTGGTGTTGGTTGAGTGGGCTTGAGAATGTACAGAATAATAAGCAGTGGGACAGCATGTTTGTATTCATGATAGGATCCTAGATAGGCGTCTGGCGCAACAAAATGAACTGACATGTCATGTCGCTCTATTTTCAGCCAACTTGGCCTGGCCCCTGTGGTAGGCCACCATCATTAGATCGATTATGCCGTGTCAGGTGAAAACTAACCAACAACGGATTCACGACGATCATTGTGAACCACACAAGATCAGATCAACAGCCGAGATCGATCCTGGACCGGATCAGTTGCCGTTGCAGTAGGACGACTATCCCGGAATAACTTGCAACGGCGGACTCATAATCTTCACCCAGGCAATCTCGCCGTGTATGCGACCTCATTCTAAACAAAGGAGCCTCATCCGGGCCAACGAACCGTATTTCCCCAAGAACGACTCTCACCCAATCATGACCATGTCGATGTTTTCTGAAACACCAGCCGCTCTCTTCCCTGCGCGGCTATTGCTATTCATCCAACATCCCTGCTCGTCTAAGCGCCGCCACAACGTTAAGCCTCTGAAGCCTCATTGGCCGACGAAACCTAACGCTCAGGAACAGCAATAGAATTGCTGTATCATGTTGTTGAACTGGCAGGGTTGAGATGATCGTCTGTGGGAGAGCGTGAAGCGCGATGGCGGCTGGTAGTAGGCGGTTGCTGTAATTGGAAACGAGGCTAGACAAGGTACTACTACCCATGAACTGAGTGTGTTATTCTTGTATCTTGGAAAGGTTTGTTGACATTGGATTTGTGTATAAAGACACGGAGTATCGGGCTGGTCGAGATATCATTTTCTCTTCATCAAACAACTTAGACAGCAAACACTCGATTTCTCTCTCTCTTTTCCTTTTGTCTCATTTCCTTAGTTTCCTTTGTCCTCTCCTGGGTTTTTTCTTCTTACTCACGACCAGACGAATCTCATAACGAATTCCCTTCTTTTACAAGTCTATCTCTCGCCTCTTCTTTGGGCGGGCCGTTCACTTAGACAAAATAACTTCCTCACCCCCCTCCATCCCTTTCTACGCCAAAAACTTTCCTTTGCGCACAGCTGGCTCGTCGCGCCCTCGTCTCTCTCTAGACACAGAATCTGTTGGAACCCTCAAGACCAAGATGCAGCCTGCTCTCGGAGCCCTCGGGCACACCTGGACTGCCATGCGAGCCATGGAGTTCATCTCTCTGATCACGATCATCGGATTGACCGCCAACTTCATTGGTGAGATGGTCAACGCTGATTATGCGGCGCCTTCTGCCTTGATTGGAACACTGGTTGTTGTAAGTTGACTTGTACATGCGCTGTGATCGAAGGGTGACTGACTGACATGATACAGGCCTGCATCTCGACCCTTTACATCGCCATCTCTTACATCCTCTACTGGGATGGCATGCTTCCTCTCCTCCTCTCGACTGGTGCCGATATCGTGCTTCTCGTCGCATGCATCGTGGTCGCCTGCACTGTCGGCAAGCCCGTCAGCTACCTCTCATGCCCCAAGTTTCCCTCGGACGGAAACACAGCCAACTTTATCAACTCCCTCTTCCACAACGTCTACCACTCCCGTGGCAACACATTCGCCTGGGTCGACCCTGATAAGGCTTCGTGCTACCAGATCAAGTCCATCTGGGGCCTCAGCATTGCCCTCTGCGTGCTGTTCGCCTTCTCCGCCATTACCTCCGGATGTCTCTGGAAGCGAACAAAGGGTGCCTCTCGCCCTGCTCCCAAGGACATCGAGGGTTGAGGGTGCGGCCGTGAGGGGCAGGTCAACGCCCTGGGCATCAGTCTAGGACCGCATGTGATGGCCCAGGAGCGAAGTCTGGGGACCATGGCCATGGCGAAGCGGTTCGACAGCGACTCTTCTGATGCTGAGAGCGCACGCCAGCCGTGGTGTCCCCCGCCCCCCACGGCGCCTGTCCGAGTAAAGAGAAAGGAAGTACCGCAACCTCTGCAACATCTTCCTCCTTTGCCTCCAGTTCCGGTATCACCGGGACGTATGAATGATAGTGGACCGAAGAGTCCTCTCGAGAGGGTCTGGTCGAAGCGCAAGACTCTGCTGGAGCGAGTAGAGGGTTGGTGGGATCTTGATCTGCTCGAGAAGAGACAGACACTCTTCGGCGGTAAAAGAGTTCAGGGATAATCGTGCTTTTGGAATATAATAGATTGGACGGTTTGTTTTGCTTGTCGGTTTATGAAAATGAGTGTTTGGGAACACCTGGGTAATGTCTACTGGTTAGATCGGCTTCATCATCAGAAAATGAATAAAAATGGGATTTGGGTCAACATGGATTGTTTAACCATCAACCGCTGTATCAACATACCTTGTGATCTATGACGCTTGATTAAAATAATCGTTGCTGAGAGAACCTGAGGCAGATAAACCTCAATGGCTTGAAGACAAGACTGAGTATAACAGCTAAGTGCCGCTTCGAACGGAGTTATCTCGAATTGTAGTAAAAGGGGGTTACCCTTGGGAATAAGACACGACATCTCAAGTCATACATGCTCCTCCCAAAATGACGGAAAATGAGCGAGTGCCTTCCACAGTAGAAAGTGAATTAAAGCAATATTCATATCTGAACCTTTCAACGAACTCACTCCCAAGGGTATCAAATCAGCAAAACTCCGTGTCCCAGAATCTGAAGGCACTTGGCCACATCCCAATTCTCATCAATCTGATCTCGTCTCGCCCATACCTTCTCCATAACTTCAAGCGCCTCTCTGATGGTACCGAAAACACTGACCGGGCCGAGACGCTCCACCATGGCGCGGTACTTATCCTCGTCTTCAGGGGGCGAAAGGCAGCCTGCAATACAAAAGGGCCACACCAGAGTTCGGAGGCAGACGTTGGTTGGGAGGGTCGTCAGGAGTTCTGTCATACGGGAAACAGAAGTCTGGATCTCTGGGCAAGACGGTTGCCAGCCGGATATAACGACGTGAAGGTATGTGAGCGCTGCTTGGAGCCAGATCATGTTGTTGGCCGCAAGGCCAGGGGCTTGTTTAGTATCAACACCGTAGCCGTAATTTTGAGTAGGGTTTGCCACAACGCTTATCACGGGATCGAAGAAGGAGCCCAATGTTTGGATCTGCGCTTCAATAACACTGAGCCCCCCTTTGATGGCGTCTTCCATGATTTTGCCTCGCTGAACCAATTCGTTTATTGACAACGAGTTCTTTTTCTTCTGGTCCTTCTTCCAAGCATCCAGTGCCGCAATGTCACCAATGATCTGCACGACCCAGTTGTTGAGACCAACATAATCTTCCATGAAGAGCGAGCCCGAGATCCGAACTTCGTGTGGGTTGGTATAAGTTTTGCAACTGGGCATAATGTTATCTTGGTACTTCTGAAGGCGTGGTGCCTGCTCGAGTGTAATGCTGGATATGACATCGATGTAGAGGACATTAGCTGTGAAGAAGCGAAGGGCAGCTTGATTAGTGCTAAAGGGTCTTCGGATACCCATCTCTGGCGGTGGCCAGCGGTAGCTGTAGAGAGCCTCCAATGTCTCGCCCCATTTCTCTGATTGCGGGAGGATCTGTTGAAACATGGTAATAGCGGCATCGAGGTGCATCTTCCAGTGGTCCTTGTTACTCGTTGAAACCTCAAAGATGAGCATTTGTAGGATAGCTTGTAGAACAAGGAGGCGATCTCGGACGCCGGCGCAGGAGACCTTGTGGTTGACAGCGGTCATCTCACGCTGCAGTTCCCTCAAACCCATCTCAAGTTGAGACTGTAGTTGATGAACCATTCGGTTTGTGCACTCCTGCTGCTCGACTGCGCCGTTGGCCATGACTATGCTGAAGAAGTACGAAGTAAGGGACACAGCTGTATGCCAGACGGACTTGTTGCTTTGGAGCACGTCGAGTACCCAGCCACGACCGCCTGCCAAGATGGGAGGGCGGTAGAAGGGGAAGAGATAAGGGAAGACGTAGTCGAGGTAGATCATGATGAAGTGAATCTCGGTACTGGCGCCCGTTGAGCTGCTGGAATATTCAACTGGGACAGCGAAGTGACTGTGCCATGGCATATCAGGGGGCGAGGCGCCACTGGTGTTGCTGGAAGCAGGCGTCGAACCAAACTCATGGCCCGAAGCAGGATCCGTGTCAGATGCAGCGGACATGGCAGCGTCATGAGGCTGCTGTTGGCTTTGGCCCTCATTCTGTAGTGTGACATTGCGAGTACCGGCCTCAAGCATCTCCATATACTTGCGATCGCGACGTTGGCTGGCCTGCTTCTTGACCTGAGCCTTGATCTTCTCAGCCATGGCCTTCTGCTTTGGTCCACCGTCCATCCATTCTGGCTTTTCCTCATCGAAGAAACAACTAATCTCGAGAGCGCCACACGCATCGCAGACAGGACGCTTCTCATCGCACTTCTTGCGACGGAGACGACAGGTCCAGCAACCTGCGTTGGAGCGCACCTTTGAGGACATGAGATGGCGAAACATGATGGCTAGTGGAGATGAACCCCTGAGCCTCTGTAGTAGAGATATGATGGAAGAGCAGTCAGTCCAGTATAAGTGAGTCGAGGTGGTGCTGGAGCTAGAGATGGAGATGGAAATGGAGATGGAGATGGGAGTGTGATTAATAAAGCTGTTGCATTTGAGCGAGTTTGGTCGAGACTCGAACGGGGGCTTCTCAATTGGGTTAGTAGGACAACCCCCTTGTTGACGATCGACGGGTTAACGCCAATCGAAATTGGGAGACATCCACTTCCTTCCCAAGATAATTTGTCAGCCAATTCTATGTCTATTTCTATCCATCTTGACGTACTTACATCTTGGATTGATAATTCGCAGACAACAAACAGGAGGCGATTGGAAGTACCATCAACAAGACACCGGCGTCTGAGACCAGGCCAAGCAAGCAGCCTCTCGGCTGGCCACCATTGTCGACATACACCCAAAGCTCTGACTAGGTAAGGTAGCTAGGTAGCTACAGAGAACCGGGCCTTGGGGAGCAAAACATTGGACCTTGATATAAGGCGTCAAAATAAACTCTGCAAAAGGTATCCTAAACTTAGTAAAGGTATCCTTAGCTTAGCAAAGGATATACTAAACTTATGTGAAGATACCCAAGTCTTTTTGTCATTTAGGATCAAGGTAGCAACCCGCACCACTCACAAGTACAGACATATTGATACGATCAGAACCTCTTATTATATACTAACATCAAGTCCAAGAGGTAATATCAAGTGCAAGAGAATGTAGCGTAACCCGACCCGCACACCAAAGAACCTCGTCTCTACCAGCTTTCAAGCAAGCAATTGGTAAACCTCCTCCACCATTTTGTTGCCCAATCTTTGATTTCATCCCACGATTCCTAAACATCACAGCAAGATACAGGCTGCTGGAAGACACGCTGGTAAGCATTTGGCTTGTTAGTCTCGGTCAGTGGATCCCGCGCAAAGAGAAAGAAACCAAAGGAATGGCCGACGAAGATACAAATGATGACGTAACCATTGAAGGAAACAGCCATTAGTATGAGACCGTAGGCAATAAGCTGCTGGAGTATGTACAATAAAGTCTTGATCAAGGCATGTTCCACGAGGCTGGGGAAAAAGGGGGCAACGCGACCTCGATCATTGTTGGGGCCACCAGCGGAAGCAGGCCGAGAGGCCATAGGCTGAGCAGCAGCAGCAGCAGCAGGTGGTTGACCGTCAGCAGATTGTGCAGCAACGGATTGAGCGGCAGCGGATTGGGCACCAGGGGATGATTGAGCACCAGGGGATGATTGAGCACCAGCGGATTGAGCAGATTGAGCATCAGCTGGTTGAGCGGGAACGGGTTGAGCGGGAACGGGTTGAGCGGCAGCGGGTTGAAGGGGAGCAAGTTCAATACCAACAATGGGATCATAGGGTTCTTGAGGATTGCCGACGTCTCTGGCGAATCTGTGACGCTCCCATTCTCTAGTGACACGACGTAAAAATTCAGATGTCACGGCCACACCAAAGGCGCCTACGCAGGTGATGGCGAATAAGCTCGTGGAACTTATATACCACCCCTCGGAAATAAAGCAGGCACCAATAGTGTTCCAGTTCCAAAGCGCCTGTGAGAGAGAAGTGTTGTCAGCTGTGATGCTCGAGATGATGAGAAAGGGATGGACTAGGAGAGGCAAGAAAACTCAGGAATCAGGACCTTGATCCTAAATGACAAAAAGACTTAGGTAAATTTGCATAAATTTAGGAAACCTTTACTAAGTTTATTTTGACACTCTGTATCAAGGTCCGGTGTTTTCTTGCTCTCCGAGGGATGGGATAACTTACGGTGGTTCTCAAGCAGGATCCAAACTCTTTGGTGCTGAAACTGGCAAAGGCAGTTGCAGAAGTTGGATGCATTGTAGCGGAGGATACGAGATCGTGATTCATGATTGTATTCATGTTGCAAAGCTATAGCAAGTGATGACGTTTGGTTTGATGATGTCTTTGATGATCTTTTGATGAAAGTTGATTGTTGAAGCAAATGGGTGATGATGATGATGGAGATGGAAAGTTCAAAAGCGTGTGGATGAGTTTGTTAGCGAAGGAGCAAAGACAATGCAAGGTGGGCAGCTGCAGCAGTATTCGACCTTCCCCAAACCACCACGACACGCGTTCATACCACGACGAGATTAGTTGGTAGGACTAGGCTAGGGGAGGAAAGAAAACTCGAGACCTCGATCCTACCTAAGTGATAAAAAAAGACTACGGTAACTTTGTAAAAACTTAGGATGCCTTTTGCTGAATTCATTTTGACATCCCGTGTTTTCTTGTTCCCTAAGGCTAGGGTCAAGGATGGTTACAAGGACCGGCTAGTTAGTCAATAACTTTCGTTTTCAGTTGACAAAAAGAGGCACGTGAATGCTTGACAACCTTCATTGCACCATTGGATGTTTACACCATTAACTTGATATCTACGAGAAGATATATAAAGAAGCATCAAGAAGGTTTGAGATATATGCAGTAAAGACTGTCCACGCTCCCCTTGTGAAGGATGGGCAGGGATAAATATCATACATCCTCAACACCACAAAATTATGCAACTACCAGCTCACAGGACCATCTTGGAGCTTTGTGAAACAACACCAACGGATGCCTGGTCATGAGTGGCTACTATAAGGTAGCTAAGCATGCCATGTGGTAAATGATGGCGTCATTTGACACTGCAGCCTGACACTCCGTGTCAGCCGATTCACTCACCATCGCCCCGCCCCTGAGGCATCAACACTCTTCCACCAGATTCTACATAATGCTGGTAACCCCGGGAGACGGACTGGCAGTAAACAATAGAAGAGTATCTGGCTACTGTGCATGACAGGTTTGTGAGCTATCGATTTGTGGTTGCACAATGCTCGAGTGTTTGCCCTGCCCTAAGCTTCCCACCAAACGCGCCCACCAGTGAAGTAAACAGTGACTGCTGGCTTGATGCATTTGTTCTTGGGTGCCTGAGAGTTATGTTGGCGAGAGTATGGGAGGGAGAGTGCACAGGAATGGATTTGCCTAGTAAAACACGCCTAGATTGGGCTTGCTGCACTGGGGTGTCCACGGGAACAGGACTTACAACACTGCTCACCTTTAGACTTCGAGCGCACTAAGCTGTGACTCAGGAATAACATTCGGGTTATGCAGATTCTGGGGAATGTAAGGATATAAAAATGAAGGCATTCACGTCAGAGAGGGTCAAGCTGGGGTACAGTTGATGTATTGTGCGTGTCTCGAAGAGACAGCCTCGTTAAAACCACTTCATCTACTGTACTACTGGCGCCCGTTCATAGCCTCATGCATGCGTAAATCCAGGTCCTTCCTAGCGCCGACCATGTCGTGAATTTCGTAAAATCGTTGGAGGTTGGTTGGTGTCAATGGCAAGCTCAGATGAGGTTATTGTTCTGGGTCTGGGTGCCGTCCCAGATGCCACCCCCATCTTGGGCGGCAGCGCCCTCAGCAACCTGCTTGGCAGCATCTTCGGCCTCCTGCTTTTGCTTGAGGTGGCGGGCCTCCTCGACGGAGACACCGAAGTCGGTGGTGCGAGGCAACATATGGGCACCGTAGACCGATCGACGAGCCGCGACCATGACGTCCATCGACCGTTCGATCTTATGCTCAGTACCCTCGCTATTCAAACATGGGTTAGTTCCGTCATGGATGTATGACGAGCAGAGTTGAAGATGAACTTACACTCGGTGAACTTGAGCAAGTCGCTCCTCGTGCGCGACGTTGGCGGCAGCGGCATCCTTCTTCAGGCGGCGGCGGATCTTGATTTTGTTCTTGATCTTTCTGATCTTGAACATGAGCTTGGCGGCGATTCCCATCGTGAATGAGATTGCTGGATACAGAGGGTGTGCTGAGGGCAAATGTGAGATGCTGGAAGGGGAGACAAAGGAGCGTGAAGTGAAGTGACCCGAAGGGAAACAACACAAAGAGAAGGGTGACATACCTTAGGTAGAGAAAAGCAAATGCAGATGCGGTAGAAAGCTGATTTCAGGTTGTTGAAAGGAAGGCTTGTGTCTTTTGATCGCGGTTGTGAGTGAGCAAGTGATGTTGACCTGAAGAAGAGAAAACAAGTCTGCGGGGGAGAAAGGTTGGGTTTTTATAGCCAAAAGATCTAGCGAGTGATTGCAAGTTCAGCGGGCTCTTTTGAGCTTCAGGGCCATCAGTTTCTGGTGCAGCAGTCCGGCAGTTCTATTTCTGATATCAAAGGGGAGAGTGTGGGAAGCTCAACTACGCACTCACTGATCCTGAGCCCAACTTTGCAATGCACGTTTCGAAAAAAAATGGACAAGTTGCATCCCTATGGTGCCAAACTTCGCATCGAGTTTCATGGTTCTATCTTTTATATCAGAGTTGTGAATATCAAAAAACCATGTTGCAGTTCCATGAAGCTATTTTCCCCTTTTTGGGAATTCCAGCGCACGTTCTGCTAGGTGGTCCCCTAACGGCCCGCACAAACAGTGGGACTCCTCGAGGTTTCGAGGCCGGGTACCTGACTAGACCCCTTATGGACGGGAGACTCGCGTGCCATGGTGGGTAGGGGTGGGCACAGGAACACCACCAAGTGCCGTCTTGGCCTTGGGAGGTCGTGATGCCCGATGATCCTCGATAATAGGATTAGTTCTTCAGGACTGGCTCTCCTTCAGCACACTCCGTCTCATCACAAACGTAACGATCGACTGCAGCCGCTGCATCTTCCTCGCCGTCGAGAACATCCAACCAGTGTCCCTTCACACCCTCCTTCTCCAACACCAAGGCCATGACTCTCGCTGTTGACGCTCGAGTAGTCATGCCTCTGGCTTGCTTCGTCTGTCCCAAGAGCACTCCCCCTTCGTCCTTGTCGGTGAGACCACCAGGGCGGACCGATACAGCGGTCAAGCCGTCTCTCTTCCTGGCTTCAGTAACGAGAGCTTCATCGGCGGCGGTCTTGGGCTCATAGTAAGGACCCAGGAAAGTTGAGTTGACCTTCTTCCAGCCTTCCCAGTCCTCAGCAGTCCACCAGGGAGCTTGCTCGCGTCGAGCGCCCAAGTAGGAGACCTGGAGATGATGACTGACGGACTTGTTGGCGACCGAGGCCTTGATGAAGAAGATTGCAGCATCACGATCGATGCGGATGATCTAGAAACACATCAGTTACACACAACAACTCACGATCGGCAAGAGCGCTTCTACCGTGTCTTGATCAGTTCCCCTTCCAGGACCTGTTCACTGATCAGCGTACACTTCTCACAGCTACCGGACGAAGATTCAACCCACCGGCGCTGAAGACAACAGAGTCCGGCTTGACTTCGTCAAGAATGGCGGCGGCCTTCTCCTGACCATCAACTTTGATGAGATCATGAACCAGGATCTTGTGGTCTCCTGGCAAGCCCTCCGAGATCTTCTTCAGGTCATCGATCTGGTCTGGGTTACGGATCAGACTCGTCACAGTCCAGGACTTCTTCAGCAGGATGACCGTGAGAAGCCTGCTGATCTTTCCATTGCCCCCGAGCACAAGAACATGACGGTTGGAAGCCATTGCGTTGGTTGCGAGTATCACGATTTGGTTTGAAAGTTGGAAGTTTGTATAAAACACGCAAGGGACAACACGGCATGCATCTACATATCAGCTAAGTTCAGGACCCTGGCACTTCTCCCCCTTTACTGACCAACCACGACACAGACTACGGACTTCGGACTTGTCCATGACGCGAGCAGCTCCACTATTTGTCTTAACGGGACATCACTTACAAGGAAGGTACAACCGTCGAACTACAAACGAGAAAATACTACATCACGAGATATGAGCATGGAAGAGCCAATGGCTTCAATTAGCAGCTAGGAACTATAAGAAGCACAAGTTTCGTCGATCATTGTTCATTGCCAGCATCTGGCTCTCCTTGCTCGGGCACAAGAGTTGTCCCAGATGGACTTGATTCTCCGTGATGACGGCGGCGATGGCTATGTTTATGGTCATGGTGGTGACCATGCCTATGGCCAAGTCCACACCTGTGTCCATGGCAATGTCTGTGCCAATGTCGATGTCGATTACCATGCTCGCGGCCGTCAGGACGGGGTTTTACACGAGACCCATCGGGAAGCACGATATGTCTCGTCGGCTTCGATTTCGACCGCCTTCGCGGTGGCGGTTCCGGGTGGCTAAAGCAACATCCCATGCTGTTCGATGGAGAGTCTAGTTGAGAGAGAATTTGGTATCTATTTCGTCAGTTGGAGAGCAATTGTAAAGTCAATAAGTTACGGGCTTGGAAAGACTCAAGTTCTGAGCCCCTCGGCCAAGGGCTTTATACTTTATTCTGCAGTAGCACTCATAAACAGCCAAAAGCCGTTCAAATACAAGTACCGGATCACTATCCTCATAAATGGAAGCGTGCTATTTGACTCAGTGTTGTATAACTACTAAGATTGAATGTTGGCGATCAAATAATCAGATACACCGTCATAAGAAACGTTGCTATTAAACCAAGTTTATGGTCCGCCACCGGCTGGCGTTCTATCTTAAGTTGCAATTCCCCTCAGGGGCTTCGAAACCTGGAAGCACTGAATACCCAGACCTTTCACTGTGCACAGTGGGCCTCCAAGTATTTTGGATTTTAAACACTACCACCTACAGGGGAACTCAGGACAACTTAGGTTAAAGCCTACATTAATAGGACAGTATTAGTATTCGCGGGCTC
The DNA here is from genome assembly GCA_013183765.1 of Fusarium xylarioides. Taxonomy (NCBI): domain Eukaryota; kingdom Fungi; phylum Ascomycota; class Sordariomycetes; order Hypocreales; family Nectriaceae; genus Fusarium; species Fusarium xylarioides. The sequence continues at coordinate 33,312 of SRZU01000222.1, read as the reverse complement.
AGATACATCCACACGACCTATTTATGGCCAAAGAGCTATGTATGAAGACATGCCCTTGGTCTTGAACGTTGTGCTGACTCCCCCAATCCTGCGATTGAAAATCGTGCTAACCGTGCCCATCCCAGAAATCAAAAACTCATACCCAAGCAAGAAATAACCTGTCAATACGATACCCACGACCTGTCCCTGAGCCCAAAGAAACCCAAAAGCCCTTCTCCCGAACCGTATGCGTCGAATCATCGTCCAACGAAATCAAAACTCCTCCCATACAGAACGCCGATCCCATATCAAGTTTTGCCCTCCCAGGGGCTAATCACTGAGCCCGCTCTCATCTTTCGGAACAGTACATCTGAATCAGAACTAGGCCGTGGTAGTTCTGGTACCGATGGTCGAGGACTTGAGGTGGCGTCACCACGAGCTTCAGTCACGACCCAAGTTCGGAGAACGGGTGCTACTCTGGGCTGTGTATCGCTCAGAGGCGTTGGGATATCTGGAAGAACGAGTCTCGGCGGCTTCTTCGCTTTCGTGGTTGCACTTGAATTCCAAAAAACGCTCGGAATGTCGTTTTGGACTACCGCAGACAGCGCGGATGGAGTCTATACTAGACTGGAGATTGTCAGTATTTCATGTAAGCCCAATAAGTTCTGCCATTGGTAGAGTTTCAACCGCTGACTAGTTTCACTTACACCTCTCTGTTTCACATCTATCGGAGACGTTCTACGGAGTGAGCTTGGAGGAGTCAGCAACAAGAATCAAACCAGGGCCAGTCTCCGCGACTTACTCTATGTAGAGAGCACGAAGCTCACGGAGCTCATGAGCGTAGCTCGACAACCCATCATCCTCGGGTCGGTGTTGATGCTCTTCGGCCATTCGTGGAGAAAAAGGTGATTGGGGAGGTGAGGTCTCACCACTGTGGCCAAAGTCGACTTGGACTGTGGTACTATCGGTGCTATTGCCAGAATACGTCGAACTGTTGTCTTGGAGTTCGCTGCAATCAGAGTTCACGGAGCTCGTATCTGGACCCCCGTCACAGACTGAAGAGACTTCCGAATCCGAGCTCGTGCTTGGACTTCGGCTGCCGGCGTCCTTCTGGCTTTGAAGCGAAGAAATGGAACGAGTCATGTTGGTAGTGTGGTGATGGCAAGGTTCGTGAATCTGATGGTGAGTCTATGAGTCTGATTCTTTACTTATATCGTCTTCAAGGTTCTGGTAGATGTCCACAAGAGTGATGAGAAGAGGAACAACAGTTGTAGCTGTGCTGAAACCGAGGTTTTATAGCCATTCTGCGACCCATCAGAAGGCTTGGAGTCATGCATGGTTTCTTTCAAAAGTCGTTTCTGCAATATGACTGTTGAGGTACTGACATGTTTGCAAGTCAGGTCTTTATTCATTCCGCTACCCGATGTATTGTGACCACGACGTTACTATATAACTCTACAACTTCAAAGAAAACGTAGTTTGCTCTTTTCTACGAACTTCTACCAAGCCAAGAATCGTAATGCGGAAGACATTCACCGTTCGGACAAGGGAAAAGGTGCAGATTGTTGGCATACCGATCCATTGAATTTCTTCGACTAACAAAGCTACAGTTTTCATCCTTTCACTTACCAAACAGCGCCAAAGAAGAACACACGCGACCTTTAATCCAAACCCGACTGAAAGAACCCAACTTTCCAATCACTGCTTCAGACCCCGAAGAGCATAGAGCTCCTGAGGCTTGCCCTGCGAATCACAGCTCGAAAACTTCCACCACTTTCCGTACCACGAACCCGCGATATTTGTCAGACCCCAAGAGATAGGCGCAGGCATAAGGGGCCAGTTAGCCCACAGACCCTCCTCGGCGGTTCGATCCAAGTTCAGGAGGAAGAAAGGCACAACATCGAGCACGCCGGCCTTTGTGACTGTCTTCTTGCCCCATGTCTTGAAGGTCAGGCCGGCAGCAGCGCCTTCAGGGGTGTCTTCCTTGGGAGCCTTGGGGTGGTTTGAAAGAGCGGCGATGGTGGAGATTTCGCTGTGGAAGTGATGCTCGAAGGGCTCCTTGAAGGCATCCATGAGCTTGATGACTTGAGCGCCATCGAGATCAGTGGGTGAGGCGAGGTTAGAGAGGTATGTGTTGAACTCGGCAAGGGGCGCAAGGAATGACTCTGGTCTCAGTGTTAGTGACAAAGTGCTAATTGAAGACCAGGGTTCTTACCATGCTCATGATGGGGGTCTCGTCCCAAACTGGCTCGTCACCGAGAAGCTCTTGGACCTTGGGGAAGAGGTTGTCCTCCTCATCATCGTGGTGCGATTTGACAAACTTGAACCAAGTCTGGGAATATCCAATGAAGTCGGCCTTATCGGCGTCCTTCACGTGAGGAGCTTGGAGGTAGATGGAATTGAAGCCACGAATAATGGCATTGTGCAAAAGCGCCATGTGAGTTGCGCCTGTGGTGAAAAGATCAGTCTACCAGATTGAATAAGTCAGTATTGCCAATTACACCTCAAAGCACCCGAGTTCAACTGACTAACCTTCTTAGTCTCATACTGTGGTGTTGTCACCAGCTTCATAGGTCCATCAGCCCATGGCTGGCTACCAGTCGGTGAGGCGGACATATTAAGATACGGCGAGTTGGCGATAAACACAGCAAGTCCAGCAAAAAAAGCCTGAGCTACAATAAAGAAGAGGATACGTTGGCCAGGCATGATGAAGGACACAAGAAGAGAGGAGAGGGCGGGGAGATAAATGCGACAGAACAGGTACAACGAGGGACACGTTTGTCCGACTTGAGAGTGAGACAGCCACTCAAGATTCAGCTTCTGGGCTCACTTCTTGATGGTTCGATAGCTCGTCATGTCATGGGAGCTCATGCGGGTGTGGGTGGGAGCTGATTAAAAGGAGATTTATTATTGGGTGAAACACGAAAGACCCTGGAGCAAAGGGGGCCCAAGGGGGTCGCAGACGGACCATTTCGAAGGCCGGACCCCGGAAGTTCGGACTTTTGATGTGGGGCCGGCCGGGGTTGTTCATGATGCAAGTCCTCGGAAAGAAGAGATCATGGCGTCTCCATGAAGTGTGAGTGTCACGTAGTATCACTCTGAAGAGTACAAGAGTAGACAAACGAAATACGACTAACATTATCAATAATTGTATCGCTTCGCGTTACATTCAAAACTCCATTGCCCACCCTGAAAGACGCCATTGACAAGATGCCACCAATTTTACATTCTATGTACATCATTTCTTTTTAAATCGTCCCGTAACTCCCCCTTAGGCAAATGCTCCAACGGCAGCCATCAAGAGCGCACCGGCACAAACAGCCATATAGGCCTGTAACCTCCTCTTGCCCTTCAAAATCTTGTAACTCTTCTCTGTCAAAAAATCCTCCGCCAACAGTTGCACAAGGCCAGCATACAGCAGCAGTCCCGATGACACGGCGTTCATGAAGCCAACCACGAGTAAACCGCCTGCGCTCTTGGGGTCGTACATGCGATGCACGATAAGACCAATTGCTTGACCGATTGGTGTCGTGGTTCCGTAGGCGAGAACCATGAGCCATGGGCGGAGAGATTTGCGGGGGAACTGAATGGCGGCGATGCGGCTGCCAAGGGCGAGGCCTTCGAAGGTTTGGTGAAAGCTGATAGCGACAAGGAAGACTACGAAGGCGGGGCCGGTAGCGACGGATATGGCCATGCCGATGAAGACACTGTGAAAGAGAATTCCAGCCTCAAGCAAAAGACACTGCAGTAGCTTTCTTTGTTGCTCTTCGGGGTTCTGTGGTCTGGGAGACATTGGGGTCATGGGCGTCATTGGCTCCTCCTCAGCCCCGGCTCCCTCAGGCTTGAGTGACGCATAAGGTCCATGTCTGTGTCTCGTGCTGCTTGATCCAGCTGGTTCAAGCTCTTCCATATCCAAGTCAAGATCCGAGTCGTCATCATTGAAATCGTCATTAAGCTTCTTGCCCTCGTGTCCCACTAAGGGTGAAGATCCAGGGAGTGGTGACACGCCAGCAACAAGCCCCTGGCTCTCCATGTTCTCAAGATGAATATCCGGTGGTCGCGGTCCGTGCCTTCTTTCAGACAGTCCAGCTGCATCCATCATGGGCAGCTCACTTTCGTGTTCATCGTCCGAGTCAAAGTATCCATGATTGTGAGAATGAGAGTGACCAGCTCCTCGGGCCGTAAGGTACGATTCGATGCCGACGACAATGATAGCAGAAATCATAGCCACAAAACCTGGAAACGGCGTATATCCTTTGCTGAAGAAATCGGGGAGGCATGGGTCGGTCATGGACTCGAAAGCGGTCGGGAGGAGGTGAACGAAGGCCGTTGCCAGAAGGACACCAGTTCCAATGTGCTGGCAGTAGAATATGACGGTTTTTTGGCCTCGGCCGCGCATCGTTCGTCGCGAGAAAAGAGGGAATGCGCATGCTGGAAAGATATCAGTACCGTGTCAATGCTCCCAATTGAACAAACCGACCTAACGTGCTCAGTGTCAAGATAAGTATCAATGCAAATATGTGCGCCGAAGTATCATAAGAGCCCTTTGTTCTCGAACCGCATTCTGGTTTCTCGCCATCATCTTTGCGACACTTCAACTCGGCGAGAATCAAATCTGTTGGAATTGAAGCCCACGACTCTCCTAAAAATTGTCAGTAAAGGGGCCCTACTAAAAAATCATGATGTGTAATACCTCGGGGCACCTCTGAATGGGCGCTCATCTTTTGACCGTTACTACCTGGGTTCCCTATAATTGCTGTGTTGTCGACAATGGCATCGCGGGAGAGGACACGATTACATGGAGGTCAATGTGTGTGTTGTGTCTTTGGCGTGTGCTATTTTTGTTTGCGTCACTGTTCTAGTTAGGTAAGTTGAGTTGGAGTAGACACAGACTCACATGTTTTGAGTTTGTTTGACCTGTTCTTTTCTCTGAGGCGCATAATCCTCGGCAGATGGTTTCAGGGGGCATATTTGTTTGTTTTACCAAGGGATGAAGCAAGGGTTGTGAATAAGAAATGTCCATAGCTCCTTTGTTTCCTCTTCAGGTATGGATAGGGACTTGTTGGTATCCTTATATATCAGACAGATTGAGTCTCTTGTTGCTTCATGGTGATGCGATGCACATCTAATGGCGCTATTCCTTTAGTGCTCCAACTCTGCAGCTGTCAATGGCGATCGTTCAGGGGCCCCAGGTGATGCTCCAGTTGGGGGGTCCAGTCCGACAAGACACAGGAGGCCAGACTGAGGCCTTGCAACACGACCACAGACTGAAATACGTAACTGAACCTAATTTCGGTAATTTTCCGACGTTTATACTAAGTTCAAACAGACTCTAAGATGTTTGTTTCAATATATAAAAAATCACACGCAAGTGTACCTACTTGTATTCTTAGCAATTATAAGTGACCCTCCCGGAACTTAGGAGCGAGGAGCCGACGTTCTCCACCGAAGCTCTGGAAGGACGGGACACTTCTATTTAGCCGATGGGTGACACTCACTGGCCGGCCTCACCTTGTATCGTACTTCTACCAGTATGCGCAAGACACAACGTTAGAGTGCAAGTCAACGTCATTTCAAGCTGACAAATAGGCAACGGCTAATCAAACGGTTCCAGAACTCAATTTACGAGAAAAAGGCATGCTTAACTATACCATCTCGAGACTGTCAAGGCTATTCACTGGGAAAGGTCCGTCTGAACATCGGAATAGCCTCGGATCGGTACCACTAGCATCGATAGACTCACCACTAAACCAAGGAACCACCTTGTCCGCGATCCAATGGCACAACACCGCATCCTACGCAGATGCACGTAAAGCGGGTACTCAATGGCCACATGAGTGCCATTCTTCGGTTGAACGACGGATCACTCGGGTCATGTACATGCGAGTTCACTATCCTGGGGGAGTCGTCATGGCGTTGAGGGGTTGGCTGTTGTGCTATTAAAGAGCTGCCTTCTCCTCGTCTCACAAGATGTGACTCTCCTTCACTCCTCTTTAGTCAATTGACTTCTCATTATCAACATGGCCTCTGTTGATATCCAGTCCATCCTCTCTTCCCTCACTCTTGAGGAGAAGGTATGTTTGACTTACATCCCATCATTCACATATCGTCACTCAACTAATCACTTCACTCACAGATCTCACTCCTCGCTGGAAAGGACCTTTGGGAGACAGTCCCAATTTCCTCCAAGGGCGTTCCTAATGTCAAGGTCTCAGATGGTCCCAATGGTGCTCGAGGTGCTGCCTTTGCTGGTGGTACATCAGCTGCTTGCTTCCCTGCCGCTTGTTTGATGGCATCAACCTTCGATGTCAACCTTGCCAAGAGGATCGGCACTGCCCTTGCCGAGGAGACACACTCCAAGGGTGCCCGTTGTCTTCTTGCACCTACCATGTGCCTTCATCGTCACCCCCTGGGCGGTCGCAACTTTGAGTCGTTCTCAGAGGATCCTTTCCTCACTGGCAAGATGGCCGCCAGAGTTGTAGAGGGTCTCCAAGACAAGGGTGTTTCAGCTACCATCAAGCACTTTGCTGCCAACGAGCAGGAGACTGAGCGCTTGACTGTCGATGAAACCATCAGCGAGAGGACCTTACGAGAACTTTACCTTCGACCATTTGAGATCACAATCAAGGAGGCCAACCCTTGGGCCGTCATGACTTCTTACAACCAGGTCAACGGACATCATGCCGACTCCAACGAGTTCCTGCTCAAGAAAGTCCTCCGAGGTGACTGGGGATGGGATGGTCTCGTTATGAGCGACTGGGGTGGTGTCAACTCTACCGCTGAGTCTCTCGAAGCTGGTCTGGATCTCGAAATGCCTGGTCCTACTCGTTGGAGGAAGACCGAGGATGTCATCGCGGCTCTCAAGGCTGGCAAGATTTCCGAGGAGACCATCGACGAGCGTGCAAAGCGTGTGCTCAAGTTCCTCGAGCGTCTCAACTGCTTCAAGGACCCCAGCATTCCTGACGAGAGGGCTATCAACAACCCCAAACATCAAGCTCTTATCCGAGAAGCTGGTTCCAAGGGTATCGTTCTGCTGAAGAACCAAGACAATGTCCTTCCTCTGTCGAAGGACAAAGTCAAAGGCAAGAAGATTGCCCTGCTAGGCCACGCCAAGATTGGTCTCGCTCATGGTGGCGGCAGCGCGTCTGTCAATGCTCACTACAAGGTCACTCCTTGGGATGCTCTTCACGAAGCTCTCGGTGACAGTGCAGAGTTATCTTATGCTAAGGGTAAGCATATCCAGAAGCGAAATTTAGGAAACGATTACTAATAGTGTAATAGGAGCTCACACATTCCGCATGCTTCCCCCTATCGCCGAGAACGTTGTTGACTTGGACGGCAACCCCGGTTTCACTTTCAAGATCTTCGAGCCTGGCAACCCTGAGCCTATTGAAGTCCGGCCTGCTCATCCCGACTCTGAAGTGTCCGTTCTGAGTGGCTTTGGTTTCAGCAACAAGGATGTTTCCCTCGAGGGTACGTTCACAGCCCATGAGACCGCCAAGTACTACTTTACCGCCTCTGGTCTGGGGCCCAGCAAGCTTATCATCGATGGCAAGGTCGTCTTCGAGCAAAAGGAGAACTCCAAGGATGCGATGGGTTTCCTGTTCGGCGGTGATAACCCTCCCGAGTTCAAGGTCTCCTTGGAGGCTGGACGCAAGTACAAGCTCGCTATGCACACTTCACCCCCTGCTTCTAAGGACGGAGAGGATCTTGACCTTGGTATCTTGGAGGGACGATGTGGTCTACGAGTAGGATACATGTCCGAGGCGGAGCATGACCGTGACCTCCTCTCGGAAGCTGTCGACGCTGCCAAGCACGCCGACTATGCCATTATCTTCACTGGCCACGAACCATTCTGGGAGACTGAGGGCCAGGACCAAGCCAGCTTCAACCTGCCCAAGGACGGTAGTCAGGACCGCCTGATCGCCAAGGTTGCTGAGGTCAATCCCAACACCATTGTCGTCAACTCTACTGGTGTCGCTATTGCTATGCCCTGGTTGGAAAAGATCCAGGGTCTTGTCCAGACGTGGTTCCCCGGTCAGGAGGCTGGTAACTCCATCGCAGATGTGCTGACTGGTGCCCAAACCCCTGAAGGCCACCTCACCTGCACATTCCCCAAGAAGCTCGAGGACTGCCCTGCATATGGCAACTTCCCCGGAAAGCACGTCGACGGCAGATTGAGGGTGACATACGGCGAGGGTGTCTTCATCGGCTACCGCTATTTCGATTGCCTTTCCGCAGACAAGGTCAACTTCCCCTTCGGTTTCGGTCTGTCGTACACCACATTCGACTACTCCGACCTGGATGTTAAGGAGTCTAGCGGTGACTACACTGTGAGCGTGAAGGTTTCCAACACGGGCAAGGTCGTCGGCGCCATCGCTGTACAAGTCTACGTGGGAGCCGCTCAGACTGCTAAGGGTGATCCTCTGAAGCAACTGGCTGCCTTTGAGAAGGTGACACTGAAGCCTGGTGAGAGCACAAAGGTTGAGATACCTGTTCGTACTCGTGACTTTGCCTTCTTCGATGAGTCGGCAAAGAAGTGGGTGGTCAAGGGTGGCGATTACAAGTTCATGATTGGAAGATCTGCTGGTGATATTGCTCTGGAGGCAAAGATTGCTGTCGAGGAGAAGTCATTCGACCCATGATCACAGATATTTAAAAAGCGTGTGTAGCGTTATTAAACTGAATTAATTTAATCATAAATCAATCACTGCATGCTGCCTCGCTATTCACCACGAGGTCGCACTTGTGTGAAGTTGTTGTCAGTGAGCTGTCTGCGTTCTGCTTACCCTAAAAGATAATGTATTTGACAAATTTACACAACTGGATACTGGTATTTTAAAAATTCAAATGTACATTTCTTAATATACACATGCCCTCACTTGTAAACTTCTATCATTCCTTCATATTTTAAATACTTGTGAGTGTTGTTTCATGGACTCTCACCTAGTAGCTATCTGTTTGGCAATCACCATTGGCCTCAACCCAGTCCAACAAGAAAGAATTGCCATTTTCATAAGTGCATCACAAGAGAAAGTCCCTAGTTTTCTAGTCGGCCTTACTGAATCGACTACTCTTTCTTCAGAATCACTATATTGGGGCGAAAGGCATTTGTAATCTGACCCGTGATGTCGCCGTACAACCTTAATCCGGGGTAAAAGTTCCGGGTCGGCATGCATCCCGTCATCATCACCTAGCCACGACATAAAGTGCAAGTCCTCTTATCTTCAACATATACTAAACAATCATTTCCTAGTATTGATTTAAAATCATTGCTATCGACATCTCAAAGATTGTTTACGAAACTTTCCTCTCTTCTCTTAAAAAGTCACATCATGGGAGAAGACGCCCCGCAGGACACCCCGCAGAAGCAATGGTGGGAGGAGTTCCCTGAGCCCAAGGCCGAATGCCCTCGAACAGACCCTTCAATTGTCGCAAAGCTTATTGAAGTGAATGTAGCTTCTGGAAAGAATGCCCACAGGGACTCCTTGCTAGTCGATGTTCGAAGGACGGACTGGGAGGGTGGCACTATCGCTACATCCATCAATCTCCCTGCTCATACGTTGTATCAGACCCGTCCTCAGATCTATCAGCTTGTCAAACAGGCGGGTATCAAGAGAATCATCTTTTATTGCGGTAAGTCATCGCCTAAGTGCTTGAACAGGTCTAGTGCTCATTATTGCCCAGGGAGCTGTGGTAGTCGAGGCCCACGATGTGCTGGTTGGATGCAGGACTACCTCGATGAAGTTGAGGAGACAGAGATCAAGGCTGAAATTCTGATTGGAGGTATCAAGGGTTGGCAGAAGGCGTATGCTGGACAGTTGATGGACTCCTATGACGAGAAGGCCTGGGAGAAGAAGGAATAATGTAGTGTAGTGTTTGGCTGGACATGGTGTAACAATTCGAGGATATTCTTCCTCTCTTGATATCTAGTATGATGTGACCCAAACAAACTGCCCTCAAGGACTTGTCTCATTTTCGACCTTAACGCCAATAAAGATCACATAATTTCCGTCGTCTCTTCTAGTGTTCCCGCCATTCTTTAGGATTATCGGTCTCCACGTCGGTCATCGCCGCCAATTCTCTCGAGAGCCTCGAGCATTACTACCGAGTTACCACGGATGACCTGTCCGGATGTTAGTATCTTGTCTTCTGTGGTCTGAGAGTGCGCCAGGAAAACGTACAACCATGCCAATTCTCTCCTTCTCTCCGCCATCCTTTTCCTCCACCGCTTCGTCGAGGACAATGTTCAGGAAGACCTGGTTCCGTTAGTTCTGTTTATATAATCGCACGGATATTGCTCACATCGTAACCTCGGAGGATACCGATGACCTTTCGGCTGCCATTCAACTGGACGAACAGTCTCTTGTCGAGGTACTGTGTAGAAAAGTTAGCTATGCATCAGCATCAACAGATCGCAATGCTTCAGCTCGGGGCAAGTGCTTTAGACGAAGCTGAGGAGCATGCGACACAGAAAAGACCAAGACTTGCCTTCTTCAGCTCAGGTTGTGCGGGCGCCATCTTGAGCAATAAATGGTTGAATAGTTGGATACTGTTTCATGCGACGCGATCGCGGCCTAGAGCTATCTCCATTTCTCTGGCCGAAATTCAACATCACGTGCTGATAAGATATCGATCCAAAATGCACGTCACTTTCATCCGCGTCGCGAACTTTCTGTTTCTCAGTTAATGCGCCAACATTAAAGACAATCGTATCATGAGTTTTTCTGCGAAACGAAAGGCCAAGGTCATCAAGATCGCCGATGAGGACTCCAGCGAAAATGTCCCTTCAGTAGCAGGTGGCGACAGTGCTGGTAGCGATGGTGAGTATTTCCAGACCTTGAAAATGCGACTCTTGCTGATGGGATCAAGGCTGACCCTTGCGAATACAGAACCTGTCAAACCAGTATTTGGCGCAAAAGCCGGCCGTAAACCATTTCGACAGTCGGGGCTACGAAAGAGCTTCAATCCTGCTGATAGTGAGGGCCTGGGAGACGCACCAGCCGCGAACGACGACGAGGATGATGGACCAGTGGTGGTTCGACCAGCGATTAGTCGATCAGGATCTTTGAAAGGAAAGAAAAAATCGAATAAATCTTCACGATTGTCCTTTGGTGGAGACGATAGCGCTGTAGGAGATGATGAGACCACTGAGGTATTCACGCCAAAGAAGTTGCCGTTGGGGCGAGCATTGGAAAACAGCGCTATTAAAAGAGGACTGGGCACCAAAGGCCTTCCCATGAGGACTATTGGAGATGATGACGACCGACCCAAATACAGCAAAGAATACCTTGAAGAGTTACAATCATCAACACCAAATACTCCACAAAAGTCATCGACACTGCCGCCCGATGACGCCGATCTCATGGACCTGGATGCCTCTGAACTTGAAGGCGTTGTTGTTGTTGATTCGTCAGAGTTCAACCAACCACAACTAACAGCTATTCTAACAGAAGCCGAAATCCTAGAAAAGAAGGAACGGCGCAAACGATTAGCTTTGGAGAAGGACTTTCTATCGGTTGAAGATGATGAAGATCCATTTGGTCGCAAAAAGAAGGACGATACACGATTAATAGCCGAGGAAGAGGAACTCGGTGAAGGGTTCGATAATTACGTTGAAGATGGTGGACTTTCCTTGGGTAGACGTGCCGAAAAGGAGAGGCGGAAACAAGATCGCAAGATGATGGAAGAGCTCATCACAGCTGCCGAAGGGCACACCTCAGATTCCTCCTCCGATAGCGATGCTGAGAGACGAATCGCATACGAAGCTGCACAGACACGTGCAGGTATGGATGGCTTGAAGAAGCCTCGGAAAGATCCAAGCCAGGACTTGTTACAAGCACCGCCAAAGATTTCACCTCTACCAAGCCTGACTGAATGTCTAGCTCGTTTGCAGACCACGTTGAAGGGCATGGAAGCAGAGATGAAGGGGAAGCAAAACCGTGTTGAGAAGCTTAAGAAGGAACGCGAGGATATTGTGAAACGAGAAGGGGAGGTACAAGCTCTGCTGGATGAGACGGGTAAGAAATACCAAGAGGCTATGGGACAAGGAAAGGTCGTTGAAGGAAAGGGCGTGGAAATTCCAGCAAATGCGCCTGTGGAGATGGTGGGAGCTAGAGGGCTTGAGACACTTGGTACGCCATCGAGGAAACCCGAGGAAGAGGAGATTTGAGCATAGAGTAGCGGAAGCCTTTCTAGTTCTACGCTTTTGATATAAGACAAGTGGAATTGCTTGTCATATGTGTTAGTTGAATAAATGAATACCCACCTCACAAGAGGTATTGCAAATACGATCCCTTGTGTAATTCGATGCTAGCCTTAGATTTATGAATTTGTCAAATTCATTTGACTTATATGGTACATCTAGATATGAGATATATACATATTGTAGCGTCGCGTCCAATTAATCGCAAACTCGAAGTCAGTCTCTGTCATCGCGCCTGGTGATCGTGACCCAAAAGTCTGAGGCAAAGAGAAAGACTGACGTTTGTGTCTTGATAGGCCTTTCAGCGTTCAGTATAGCAAAGTCGAAGCGTTTAAACAACTAGCATCTGTTAGTATAACTATGCAAAGTGCCTTGTAGAAGCGTACCTACCTCGAAAACAGCCTTGTGAATCTCCATGAGAGCAATCGGCTTTCCTAAGCACGAGTATTTACCATGCCCGAAATGTGTGTCCAACGCGGCTATCATGTCCCTTAGTCTGTCTTCATCAGCGAGTAGCCATCGCTCAGGCCGAAAACAATCAGCATCGTCGCCCCAGACAAACCGTGATCGACCAACAGCGTAGAACCCCTGACCAACTTGCGTCCCGCCGGGGACGAAGAAGCCGTTGATGGTATCGCCCTCTGGAGGGACTTGCTTGAAACCGAGACCAGCTACTGGTGGCCACATGCGCAGACCTTCGCGAACGACGGCTTGAAGATACGGTAGTGTTTGCGTCTGTGCCCAGGAGATGGGACTGTTGATTGACGAGGCGGCTTTTCGAATCTCGGCGATGAGGGAGCGGTATGCGTTTGGGTTTGTGATTAAGGAGAGGATGATCATTCGAAGTGCGTGTGAGGTTGTGTTGGAACCAGCGATACTGAGGTTTGTCAATTGGAGGTCTTTGGAGTGGTTTGAGGGAACTTACATGGAGATGAAGGCTTGTTGGATAAGTTCCTCCTCATTCATGCCGTTGTTGATATGCATCTGCATCATGTCCTTCCTCGTCGTGATCCCCTCGACCAGTCTTTTGCGAACAAAGTGCCTCGCGAAGCTACAAAAGTCAACTTGGGTTACGGTTAACTGATATATCACTCACCCCATCAGTCGCCCAAAGCCAACCTGGTCTTCTTCTCGTGGTAGCAACAGGCTTAGCGGCCACCGATGAACAATACTTCCTAACCAGGGGTAGACGGATACCATATTCATGACCGGCAGTGAACTGGCATTTATCTCATTGTATTGGAAGAGATCTTCATCCTTGGTCAAGTAGCCGAACGGTTCACCAAAAGATACATCGCCAATGACATCCAGGGCAAAGAACTGTGTCTTTTCGGCAAGGTCAAGAGGCCGTGATTCGCTTGTAGTTGAGAGGTACTTTCGGTCGATGAGCGAGATGAAGTTGATGAGTTGACGATCTATGCCTGCCTCGAAGCCGAAGCCTTCATTCTCCTTGTAAGAATACTTGAGAAGCTATTAATATCACAAAGGCATTGCGATGCTTGAGTTGACTTACACCAGGTGCCATCTTTGCCCTCATGAATTTGTGCTTCGCCTCATCCCTTTCAGAGACGACATTGTCAACACCAGGAACTATCCTGCCGCTGCTATAAAAGTCCCCTTTCGTATAAGTGCTTCGCACAGCGGACATGTTGCGCAGCACAACTGGGTCTGTTGAGAGCACCTCATTGGGACCAATACGAACAAGAGGGCCTGGTGATTGTTAGTAAATTTTGGTAGTATCTCGATGAGCGTATCATACCAAATTGATCTGCTGCGTTCTTTAGATGCTCATGATAGCGACCGCTGAGGGCCCCTCGACACTGCCACCATGAAGTCCATCCTGCGCTGGCTGGGCTAGGAATATGGCGTAGACGAGACCAGCGACGAACAAGACGAAATAGCTGAGCGATAAGTAGCACAAGGGTAGCCTGCAGACAGATATTGATTCGCGATTGATCTGTCAGAAACCCCATGGTAACAGATCAATTGATCGTGACTAGGTGTGTTGTAGGTCTGAATAATGACGAGTGCGAGCAAGTCAAGTAGATGATATGTGACCTGTGACTTACCAGTCTCGATCTGCCTGGATCGACCAAGAGCAAGGGAAGGGAATTGACTTTAGACTAGATTAGTCTAAAGTCCGGCCCGCGTGGATGCCATGGAGCGGCGTAGGATCAGGTGTCCCATTATTTCAGATATTCAGATTCGTCGAACCGAAGACATTGATAGAAGTTGGCGTGGATAAGGCAGGGTTCTTCAGGCAAGGGATGTAACCGAGAGTAAGCACTTCTGAGCTGTTGTCAGCTTGCGCAAATGAGTAAGTACAAATGTATCTTCATGGTGATCGAGATTGTTGGATCGTGAAACTGAACGAATCGGAGAATAACAAGTTAGTAAAGGAACCAATCGCGGGGTTGACGAAAGTGTCCAAAGACGGGGAAGTGCTTGAGGCGTTTTGCTTCGATTGTGCTAGCTCTAGGCCCAAGCCCGACTTTGACTATAGAGGTATCTTCAGCAACCAATAGCCTTGGCAGGAAGGAAGACCAAAAAGTCTCTTTTCAGATGCTCAGAATTGGTCAGCATGAATTATATGTAAGATATGAGATTACAAGGATCCAGATAAGCTTAATGCCAACTGTCATCATTCATAAATCGTGTCAGCCAGCTAGTCTACCATCCGGCAACGTCGGATCCAGCCAAACGCCATAAAGATCCAACAATCCCGGAAAAGCAAACTCATGGCGTTATTCTTTCTCTCAGATATCCTTCTTTCTTTGTCCTCCGCTGTAGAGAAGCCCACTCGACATATCACCCATTAACCACGCCCACCAATCCTTGGCCAAATTCACTCGTCCATACCACGGGCCTTCATCAGTCACCTTTGGCATACGATCCGCAGCCTTGACAAAGTAGCTGCTGGTAGCACTGACGGGTAGCTTCTGCGGCTTGCTCCGATCCTTTTCATTGAGTACGGGCATAACACTCGTTGACCCCGTCTTCTCCATTTCCTTGATGACACTTATCAATGTCTTGGCCATAATGTCGGCGCCGGGCGTCCATGATGTTGTCACGTAGCCCATCACGAAGCCCATGTTAGGGACAGAGTCGACCATGCAGCCACGCCAGGCGTAGTGTGAGCCAACCTCGATGGGCTGACCGTCTACTAAAGGGGCGATGCCGCCGAAGAGTTGGAAGTACAACCCCGTTGCGGTAACGATTACATCGGCTTCGAGCTTGCGACCGGATTTGAGCAAAATGCCGTCGTTTGTGACAGTCTCGATTGTGTCCGTCACAATGTCACAGTTGTCCTGGTGCAGAGCTTTGAAGAAGTCCTCATCTGGACACATGCAGAGTCGTTGTTGGAAAGGATTGTACCGGGGATTGAAGTGAACATTGACGTCAATGTCCTTGGGCAGTGCCTTTTGCATCTCCCCCATCAAGACCTTGCGACCCAATGCAGGGAAGTTGAGGAGAAACTGTGTGGAAAAGACCTCAGCCAACACGTCTTTCCAATATACCAACCAGTATGCTAATGAGAAAGGGAGAAGGGACTTCAAGCAAGAGTCGAGGGTGGAAGTTGTAGGTCGGGAGATGACAAAGGATGGACTGCGCTGGAGCATAGTCACCATCCCTGCCTTCTCAGCAAGTGATGGGACAATTGTGATCGCTGTGGCTCCTGACCCGATGACAATGACGCGTTTGCCAGAGTAGTCGAGGTCCTCAGGCCACCATTGGGGATGAACGACCTGCCCTCCGAAGCCCTTGAGACCAGGAATCGTCGTCGGAAAAGCCTTGTCGTACGCATAATATCCCACGCAGCTGATGACGAAGTTGGCAACAAAGGTCTTTCGCTGACCTTCCGCATCAACTTCTATCTTCCAATTCTGCTTGTCTGTCCGCCATTCGCACGCCAGCATCTTATGTCGGAACCGAATCTTGCCCCTCAAGCCTGCTGCGTCGACAGCTTCCTCCAGATAGTCCACGATCTCGCCCGCCTGCGCCATCTTATGTTTATGCTTCCAAGGATACCATGGCAGGCCAAAGGGTGTCATGAAAGAGTCGGATCGAAAGCCTGGGTATCGAAAGAAGCGCCATGTTCCGCCAATGGCGGATTGCGACTCGAGGATCGTGTACGAGCGGTGGGGGAGTCTCTGGTTGAGAACGTGGGCAGTGTTAATACCGGAGAGGCCAGCTCCTATAACGAGAATGTCGTGATGCTCTGTTGAGTCTTCCATCGCTGCGAGGTTGTGCGACGACGATGTTGGAGGTGCCGTGCGAAAGGTGGGAGTTGTTGAGAAGTGAAACTGGTGTTCAGAAATTGCTCTCTGAACCCCTAAGTACATGTACTTGCTCCAAGGTGTTAGTCCCGCAGTTAACTGACGCCACAAAGCCATTTTCTTGCCTTTGAGCCAATTGCAGTAAATGAAAACATCTTATAGCCAGAATCGGCATCGTACGAGGAGTTTTAGACGTATCTTTTCATATTTGAGTCTGTTTTTGTCCAAGTTCCCGGTACTGGGATCCTACTGACCCTGAGTTATACAGCACTGATTCTGGATTTGACGAGGTGCTGTAGAGTCACCTGCAGGGGGCGGGAACATTTTTGTAAAACCCAATTATAACAGCACAAAATACAATAGTTGTTCTCTTCAGACTGGTAAAGCATTCATGTAATTCATCTCAACTTCAATTGAGATCTGACAGGGCAGGGGCAGAAAATAAGCATCTGACAGGCCCCATGGAACAGGCAAGCCGTTGGCTTCCCCAAACCCCGATCGACATTCTCACAGTGTATGATTGGTCAAACGAAGCCATCTTCTATCATTGCTAACCTATGCTAAGTACTTAAAGAGTCTGCCTGATGAGACTTGCGAACGAAGCAATCGTCGAGATTCCTGTATTTCTTCGCCAATAGTCTCACTGAAAAAGGCACTTATAACTGTGCATTTACAATTCGTGAACTTGATATTCATGCATTAAAATCAAATTCAATGCTGTGTGATGAGCCTGTGTCTTGTAGATATAGAGCTCGTTGACCAGCTCCTCTCTCTCTTTTGAGAACCATCTCTCGTCCTGGTATTAATCCCTCATATTCACTTATATATATCATCTTTAACCTCTCGTCGAGCTACTGGACATGCTCGGTGAGTGAGCAGGGCCATATCTCGATACCTCCCTCAGATAATCGGGAGTCCCTTGAGGCTTCATCTGATTGGATCCCCATTTTCGAATTGCCACTTTGTGATCACAGTTGCTGCAGTAGTGAGCTGTGTGAGAGTGCCACTTCCCAACATAAGGAACAGCCGCGCCAGCTATTGTTGTGAATCCGAGGACTGTTGCAGAGACACTAGAGATTGTTAGCCTAGAAAATCTTAGAGGCTGCTTTGGGGAGCTTACTGTGTCATTTTTGAAGATACCTTCTTCACTCGTGTCTCTGCACGATGTCTGCAGAACGGACAATCCACAAACTTGGGATAATCCCCAAGCTGGTCGAGCGGCGTCACATGCGTTACGACCTCATTGCTGTTGTAAGGTGGTAGTTGCGGTGACTGAGCGACGAAGCCGGGATGTTGTGGTTGAGCATAACCGGCTGGACCGTAGGGGTAGGGTTGCTGAGGCTGCGGTGTAATAGAAGATGGACGAACTGGCAGCGGAGGTGCAGGTTCATACTTGTCAAGTGTTGTGACTGGAATAGGAGCTTCGTTGTACCGTTTGTCTGTTTCTGAGTCCACTGGTATTGGAGCATCGTAGTATTCTGTGGGATTTATGGGTTGGTTTGAGTGGACAACTTCTGGAAGACCTTCATCGTGGACAACGGTACGAATCACTCTATGCCGAGTTAGCATTATAATAGAAGAGAAATAGAGTTGTAGTTTACTGACCTTGGGGTTGTAGGGCGTTGTGTTAAGTCTAGCGTCTTCAGCGTGTTGGGCTGTGTAGTGCTTTGTATCGTAGCCATTGTGTTGTGTGTTGCTGCGCTTATCGCTGTGCTGTAAGATGATTCAAGAAATCTGACGGGACAAGAGCTGCAAGAAATCGAAGTAGTGAGGTGGGGGCCTAAGGGTCTCTTGTATGCAATGCAAGGAGCTAATTCTAGGCACATGGAGTAGGATTCAACGTCTACTACTTGGTACGTCGTGCAGATGATATGTGTGTAGCAAGGCTCAGTGGCTGTGTCTCAGCCCAAAGTTCAACCAACAGTATTGCTATCTGTGACGTCGAAGGATTTGGACCATGTTGGTGCTTGAACAACGACAGGGGTAGAATGCTTAGCTAGGTCCTGTCGCTCTCGCACTCGTTCCCCACTGTCTTGGCTTTTTTTGTTAGTGGTGACACGGAATTCCGTGTTGAATGGTCCATCTTGTACGTTGACTTCTATGCCCATAAGGCTGAGGGAGATGAACCCAAGTTGATAGTGTAGCCGACATAGATGGCGGTTTCATGTTGGCCTGTTAGCGATAACAATACGAGAGCATCTAGCTTTGCATGATGGCAACCAGCACCCCTATGAAGCATTGAAGGGAACCCAATGTTGTTCAGGTCGGAACCTGGGTTAACGCCTTGTCCACTTGACATGGCTTTGTGTTTACAAGATGAACATCATGGTTGGGCTGCCTCGTTTGAAATAACTGACACTACCATTCATCCTTTGTCATCATCAAAAGGCTGTCGGGCACACTACAAAATCGCATCCTGCATCGGATTGTATAAGGGATACGTCTACTTGTTGATCAACGCAGTGTTTGTGTTTGTCTTGCATCGAGTAGAGTGGTGTACTCATGATGACAGCTCAGAACTCGCCACTATTGCTGCTTCACTTGATTTTACCGGCCCCCAAACTTGGATGCCTAATCTGGACACTTCTTCCAATCACTCAAGATTGGGCAAATAGTAAAATTACAATACCTATGCAAGCTGTTGGTCAATAAATATTCTGCCCCTAAAGATTTAGAATGATGTAGTTTGATGTCTGAGGATGTAATCAATGGCTTGAGCTTACGCTCCCGAGTCAGAAACAGGGGTCCATCCATTATCGACATGACGCATGACTAACGACGCAACGTCCAAATAGTACAGCGGCTGTCCCTGATAGAGCACAAATTCTGTTGGTTTCTTTCAAGATAGTCTCGAGTTGCATGTTCCAAAGATCAACGCTGATTCGTTGATCAAATTCCTCGGCCCAGAACCGAAGATCCCCATCTATGACAGCTCAGCTCCCCACTATTGCCCCTCCTCTCCCCTCATGAGCTTTGGAGCTCCATGTTGATTAACTGATAATGACATATTCGTAAAGATCCTCTTTAATCTTTACAACTTTCACCTCAAACGTTACACAAGTCAATTCACCATCACCAATAACTCACAATGTCATCTGAGCAATACGTCCTCTTTGATCTCCCAAGCCGAGATCCTGTTGGTGCTTGGTCTCTCAACCCATGGAAGAGTGAGTCAAGCTGCTGTTGCCCCTCATGACATATTACTAATTGTATAATAGCTCGGTTTCTCCTGAACTTCAAAGGAATCGACTACAAGACCGAATGGGTACGTCAAGAATCCCATAGTAGCCGCTTCTTTTATTGATCAATGACCAGCTTGAGTACCCCGACATCAAGCCCACTCTTGAACCTCAGTAAGTCGTTAATGCCACACTCACAACAACTCAACTAACACTCTTCAGTGTTCCTGCCAACCCATCTACTGGAACATGGACCATCCCAACCGTCAAGTTCCCCGATGGAGAATACATCATGGACTCCAACGCGATCCTCGAGCGCGTCGAGAAGGACCACCCTGAGCCCTCCGTCCACAAGGACTCACCCGTCCTCGCTAAGCTCTTCCCCATCATGCCAAATATCATGAGCGCCCTTCGACCCGTCTACTTCTACACCGTTCCCAACAACATCCTTAGCGAGAAGAGCATCCCTTACTGGCACGAGACACGTTCCAAGATGGCCGGCAAGCCTCTTGATGAGCTTCACAAGGAGGCGGGCGGCCAGCAGGCTTGGGATAATGCGAAGTCACATATCCAAGAGGTTGAGGCTCTGTTGAAGGAGAACTCGGAGGGTCCCTTCTTCTTAGGAAAGACCCCTAGTTATGCTGACTTCGTCTGGAGTGGCTTCTTGATCTTCATGCAGCGTAACAACGTCATTGATGAAGTGTACAAGATCAGTGGTGATAGCCAGCTTCACAAGGACCTTCTCGAGGCTACTGCTCCCTGGCACAAGCGAAATGACCACTAAGCCTTACATTATTGAAGTTATAGGAACAAATGTTGACGAGATAAACGGGACACAGCTTAGGGAAAGAAAAAGACACAAAATAGACACACCGAGATAAAACAACTCCCATCAAAGACTAGTTCCACCATCCTCATCATCAAAGTCCGAATCCTCCAAGCTGTTACTCGGCGAGTCCAGATTGAGCCCCGTAGCAAAACCCTCGCCCAGTTCATCGACATCGGGCAGATCACCAACACTCAGCTCCGTCTGAACATCCGTATACCGTACCGACATGAGAGGATGAGTGCTTGAGTCATGCCTTTTACCCTCCGAGTTCCTCATCACCAAGATCCCAAAAGCATCCTGCCGAATCTTCTCTATCATTGAGTTGAAGATGCTCTGTCGTCGTGTTTGACCGAAAGTGCCGTCAGATTCGTGAAGATCTGGAAACCGCCAGTTGATGTAGAGGTTACCGTGGCCTGCTCGAGTGCGGATACCATTGTGTTGGCCTGCAGTGTCGAAGTAGTAGCGGCAAAGCTGGCAGGCCGGTTTACTGCTCCCAATGTAGCTCCAGTCATTGAAGAACCTGACCCCTGGGTGATGTTGCCGGGCCAGTTCTCGGTTGAGGGCCATTATCCACTCGAGAACCAATATTTCACAGTGTACAATTGGTCTGAAAGTAGGTTTGGCGCGCTGAGTTTGTATACGGTCATCCAAGTCAAACATCCGCTGCAAGTTCAGCGCAAGGTCGCAATATCGCTGTCGTGATGCTTCATTGCTGCACATACGCCCAATGATGTTGGAAGCTATCTCGCTCTTCTTACCCAGGGGGTTGGGCTCTGCCTGACTGGACTTTACTGAGATAACTTCGAATTCCTGGAAAATATCTGGCCATTCTCGCTCTGCTGCGATGAGATCTTGGACAGTTTTCTTGTAGCTCTGAAGACGCGATACGCTGTGTCGTAACTCTGACCAGCATACAAAGCTTCGGCCTTCGCTGAAGCGACCATTGGTAGCCCGTACGTCGATGTAGCTTTTGACTTCACGGGTCAGAAACCTCTCGAGCGCATGTTGAACCGTGCTATAAGTTTCGAAGCCTGGTTTCTGATTAGTTCCTGTGTGGTAATACACGGGACCCATGAGTCTTACACTCGTTATCACGCATGTTCTTGAATGTTAAATCCTCAATAGTTCCATCAAGACACCTCAAGCCCTCCTCGACCGAGGTGTCTATATCTCTTGTTAGCTTTATTTTGCATCTTGGTATGCGGACAGTCTAACTTACCTGCTGTGTCTGTCTGCAGCTGGCAGTACTCCAAGCATTCCACAATGTTCTTCGCCTTGAGTGCATTAAGATAGCAGTTGATCCTTGGCGAGTTGAATGAGAGAATCTTCTTCAAGATTTCACTCTCAACAGTCTTCTTCTTATCCAGAGAAAACGTATGGAAGTCACACAGACTTGTTAGAACTGTTGTCAGGAGATCTTGTGTATCGCTGAGGTCTCTATCGGATATCTGGTTGCAAGCAAAGACATATTTGTACTTTTCTTCCTCGTCGAGTATAGCGATTGAAGTGACGGTCTTACCACCCTTTGTGCTATCGCAGATACTGGCGAGCTTATGAAGAAAGTGATGGTATCGCTCTTCTTCGGTTCTTGGCAGTTCTGGGGCTTCAGTGGGACGAAGAGCGCCTTGTTCGTGGGTGATTTCAGTCAGAGCTTTGTATAGGACGATAGGCTCATAGAGACGGCGTTTCTGCCTGGACTTGAGCGGGATTATGTCGTCTGCTGACTGTTAGTGATTTTAAACCCCATTGATGGAGGACCAGCTTACCAGTAGTCATGATTGACTTTGCTGAAAAGGTCTTGTTTGTGCAATAAGACGGAGTGTTTGCTCGACAAGAGCAGTTTGCAGTTACCAAAGTCAGTCATGAGGAGAAAACCATGCTCTTATATGGCTTTTGATCATCCAAGAGGCCTCTTCTTTTTCAACTTCTCTGACTTTCTACACTCTTTCAGATCCCAAGATCTGCCTTGTCCAAGCCTCATGCCGGAGGCCGGCCAGTTTGGAGGCCCATCAGTCAATCACATTGCATCATGCGGGGTGACCAACATGTGCATTTCTCCCCAGCCGGCCTCCAACATTCTGGATCGCCTTATCTGACATTTATCTTCACTGAATCTTCCAACCAAAATGATGAATTTCACCGAATCTGGCCTGTTTTTGGGTCGCAAATGTCGGGCGAGGCAGAGTCGTGATATCGCGAGTTGTCTCATATCCTCGCTTCGCCATTGAGTATTCCGCCTTTTAGTATCTGAGGTCTTCTATCTTGTTCTCAAACCTCATCTTGTTCATGTATAGACCAATTTACCTCTGTCAAACATCGCAAAGATGAGAATGTGCTGTCGGCCCCCGGCCGGCCTCCAAAGAGGCTCATTCAATGAGTATAAATTTCCCTTCAATATCCCCTCAAGAGCTAATATCAAGGCTTTCAGATCCATTCAGTAATACTCTCAATCCTTGAAGCTCTCGGCAAACCACCTTCTATAAGTTACCATATTCTAGAGATGTCACGACGAAGCGACCGTTCTCACAGACACAGTCGGTCTAGCAGATCTCACCAATCTCAACAGGACGACATTCCCATTGATCCCAATCTGGTTTCCGAACCCTCATACCTTGGATATACTGATACCCAAGGCTTTGACTCGTACAGCCAGGCTGGTCCAAGTCAGAGCCAGTAGAGCGCTGACTCACAAGTCTCTGACTTCAACTCAGGTGTATACGCAACAGCCTCGAGTGCTCCAGAGACTCAGGATCCAAGCATGTTGTATTACATGACGCAGCAACCTGCAACTGTCAACCCCAATGAGGTTCTTCTGAGTTCAGGGTCTGGTTATGCAACCCAGAATTACCCCAGCTCTTACCCAATTGCCGAGCCTAGTATGTAACATCCATCTCTAGTTGAAACAGAAACAAGCTAACGACATCTCAGCTCTCCCAGAGGCTTCATCGTCTACAGCCCAGGGCACCACTCCGCACTACTGTTCAGAATGTGACCGCTTCTTCGGCGGCAACAGAGACTTGAAGTAAGTTTGCAAACATGAAACAAAGAATGTTTTGACTAATACGACGCAGCAAACACATGAAAACCCACAACAAGCCTGTCAAATGCAAAGCCGATCCCAACTGCAACGTCACCAAGGCAGAGCAGCGGGACATGGATCGCCACTACCGAACCTCTCACAGAACCTACGCGGCGAGCAAGGGTATTCTCACCGAAGAGAGGATCTGTGGGTTTGAGGGGTGTACTTCAAAGTTTACGAGACAGGATAATCTGCTCAAGCATTGGAAGAAGTTTCACAACTACGAACAGTAACGGAACAGCCGGTATTCTGTTTTCTTTTCTCCTATCTTTTACTAGCATATGCGGGATTTCTCCTTTGTTTGCCATTTGTCTCCTGATTTCAGATGTTTTTGGCCAGCCTACCCTGCCATGCTACTGGAGCGGGCAAAGATGGGGGACCGCTTGAGAAGCGAGTACGGGACCACGTACACACCAAGTTATTCACTCATTATCTGGTATAGTTGTGGTTGTATAGATGGAGGATCATGTTTTAGCATGTTTGTTTATTCAGGTAGAACAATGAAATTCTGTTGATTTCTCTTTTCGCTTTCTGGACACCTCCCAATCCCATCCCAAATCTCGCGCTTTTCCTTCCCGCCGTTCCGTTCAAATAATCCCAATGTATCATCGAAGCCCCTTAATCATGTAGTGTAGAAGTAGTACATGAACAGGTATTATGATTTGACAGAGAAAACTTGTCATCAAAGGGAATCTTATAACAAGAGATACAAAAATAAAGAACAATCAATGCGCCGAACCCGTAACGCCTCATTACTTCCCGTAATCTAGCCCATGACCGACAGATGCCCCGTAAATAGTTTTGTGTTTTTTGTTCATTCAGCTCAAATATAGTCCAAACTCATGAGAAGGGGCAAGTAGCACCATTGGTAGAGATGGCTCCGGAACTAGGGCATCTGGCCTCGTTGCTGTTGATGGAATTTGCCTTTGACGCAGAACCGATGCTCAGGTTATCTACCTTGAACTCCATGTCACCAGTGCTGAAGAGCTCAAAATGCATGCGAGGGGCATCGACCTTCTGAGCCTTGAGGTACTCGGCCATCTCTAGCATGAATTGCTCAGGGCCACAGATGTAGTACTCGGTAGAGCTGTTGCAAAGGTAGAGGTCTTCCTTGTCGACCTTGGCAAGATCCATGCGGAAGTCGTGGTCGTCGTAGGTGATGCCGTAGACGTCGGACTCGGCGAGATGGGTCTTGAAGATGTTGGTACGGAAGCTGGGGCGGTTGCGGGCGATGCGTCGGACTTGGTCGTAGAAGGGGACAGAGCGGCGAGAGCCGTGGATCCAGGAGACAGGACGGTGAGGCTGGCGCTCGGAAACGGTGTTCAGGATGGACATCATGGGAGTGACACCGACACCAGCGGAGATGAGAACGATAGGAACGTTGGAAGTGTTAGACATGTCGAGGTAGAACTCGCCAGCGGGGTGAGTCAACTCAACAATGTCGCCTTCGTCCTTCATGTCGATGAGGAGGTTGGAGACAACACCGGGGTTGAGGGCATCGCCTCCGAGATATCGACCGCTGCGGGTCATGTGAAGTCCTTCGTCTCGCTTGACAGTGACGCGGTAATAGTCAGGTCGAGGAGCCTCGCTCAGGGAGTACTGACGAGACTGGACGTAGCCCTTGTCGGCAATAGGCACCTGAACAGAGACATACTGTCCAGGCTGGAAGGGAGGAAGACGCTTGCCGTCGACAGGAACGAGGTAGAAGGAGTAGATGTCATCAGACTCCTCGACCTTCTTCTCGATACGAAACTTGCGATAGCCCTGCCACTTGCCAAAGTCACGATAGAGCTGAGCCTCACGACCGATGAGCATCTTGGCAAGCATCCAGTAGGCCTTCTGCCAAGCCTCTCTGACCTGGGGTGTCATGGCAGGACCGAGGACTTCAGCAAAGGCAGCGATGAGGTACTTCTCGACGATACCATAATGCTCTGGCTTGATGCCCAGGGAGCAGTGCTTGTGGCACATGCGTTCCATCTTGGGGATGAGCTCTGTGATGTGGTTGATGTTGTTGGCGTAGCTGAGGATGACGGCGGTGAGGGCACGAGGCTGGCGACCGTTGGCCTGGTTGACGGTGTTGAAGTAGTCGTTGAGCTCGGGGTGATCACGGAGCATGTTGCGGTAGAAGATGGTGGTGATGCGCTCTCCGTGGTCGGTAAGGGCGGGGATGGTGCCCCGGATGAGCCTGGTTTGTTGATATGACAGAGCCATTGTGAAGAGTGTGAGGTACTACAGGTGAAGTAGTAGTAAAGAAACCTCTAAGAAGGCTGAGGTTGAGTATGTAATAGACAGAGTCTTGAGAAATGTCGACAATGCTTCGTGTAACTGCTGTATATGTCGAGGTTTGTAGAGTAGCAGATGAGTAAAGGAATGAGATGAATCTGAGAGGGGAGTCGTCCCCAGATATTATATCCTGCTACTCCTCCTCTTCCTTCTCCTCCTCATGGCTCATGGGCATGGCATGGTATGGCATGGCATGGATATTGAGATATCACACGCCCCCAGTTGAATTAGAGTGGACGGACGGGGTGATACACCCACAAACAGAGATTATAGCCATGGCCATAGGTAGAGAAAAAGAAAAGAAAGAAAATTCGACCTTCTCCACAAGCCGTCTATTCCTCGTGGTAGAGTAGACCTAGCAGTACCCCCAGGCGATAGAGGGTGTATCTAAGTGAGGGCGAAAAGTAAAAGTGAAGTGGATGGATGTTGGGAAATCCAAGCTCAGGAAGTCGTACGATAGAACAGCTGGGATCCATTGTTAGTTCCCTTTAGGTGAGTGGAGGTTTTCTGTTAGTGGGGTCAGGCCCTGTAAGCTCCAGGCTCTCCCTGCTTTTGGGAGTGGCCCGGCGGCTTCCACTGAAGGGTACAGTGAGAATGAATCTTTTAGGGAAGTCTTGGCTATGAATATGGTCCGAGGACAGAAACAGGTGAGAAACGAGGCTGATCTAGATTCTAGATTCGGTAACCAAATCACAAGAAAACTCTCTTTTTAGTCAACTTTGAGTCTTGACTTGACTTGACAGCTCGAGGCTTGACGGATATGGCGTGTGGCAAAGGCAATTAATTATCAGTTATTTTCCAAGGCAAGGTACTCAACTCAAGAGCACAAGCCATACAAGGCCAGCTTGACTTAAGTTTCACCTCTAAAACAACATAAAGAATGCCCATCACTAACTAACTTAGTTCCCTTCCAGTAGCTCTTGATCTCAAAACTCTGTGGAGATCTACAGCTGAGTTACAGTGGCTAGGCAAGTATATCATCGACTGGGATATCTGCCGTCCATACAATCCCTAATCCCTAGAAGTCTCAAGCCACGCGGTAGCCATGCGGTAGCCACGCGAGACAACAACATGAATGCAACTCAACGCATGGCAACCACATGTTTGAGGAATGGAACGTCAGATGTGACCAACCGGAAGCGAGGGCCCAGAACTTGGAGGCGCTATTCTAGACAACTGCTTTGTATCACGGCAAATCACAAGAGACGAAAAGCAAACATTGTTCAGGCAAACAAACGACATGTAACTTATTGGCTTTCACAGCCTGTCTTAAGACTCTCAAGACGTTGCAGCTTTATCAGTGAGACTCAAAAACGACAGGTCATGTACGAAAAGCGAAATATACAGCGAGGATTGAACTCCAAGGACGAGAAGTTCCGAGATAGAACGAGCGTCTAAATGCTCTGCATAAATAGCCAGTCTAGGAGCAATAAACCTCATCCAAGGTGTTGCTCTCGGGAATAGCATGGCCTCACCTCAACACCAAAACGACCCTTGCACCCCCAAACTCCCTGTCTACCACATTCCCCCGTAGCGTCCTGTTGGCACTAGTTTCGAGGTTACCTCACCCCAAGTTCGGGTTCGGTACCTGGGCTCGGGTCTTGACAGCCACCGTAAACTCTGTGTCTGGCCGTGGCGCGACAATAGAGAGCCATTGTGTGTGGCAGGTGGTTTGATTTGTATCATCACCGGCCGGCAGAGGATTGAGCTGAACCCCAACAACAACAACACACCAAGAAAGCTGACAGTTGGCTGATTAAGACAGGTTCAGTCAACGAATCAAGGGTATCTCGTTCACAGGTTGTGTAATCTCAATTCTCCCCCACGCGAAAATGCTAGGTCTAGGTCAGATATCTCCATTGACAAGAGTCCACTTCTCACGCGACCGTTAAGGCCTGCGTCATGGGAATCCTTTCCAAGCCTTCAGATTGCCATAGTTACTGTGACTGCAGACCGAGGTTGTATTGCATCTGAAGACCGAGTGTACGTAGTAAAGCTTGTGAGTAGAGGGATCGTCAGCGTTTTGACCAGAAGCGGCGTGTCAATTGTGCCACAATGAATAGGCAATGGAATTCGGAGTTGGGATTGTGTGTTGGTTCGACCGAGGTACAGAACTAACTCAGAGATTGATCAGTGAATGCTTCCAGAAGACATTCGGAATTGTTCGATTACGGAACTAATCTCGTGTGCTGTGCCTGTGCCTGACATTAGAAGAACCCGGAACCATGCGAATAAGGGCATAGTTAGGCATGCGCAGCTTATAGCCTGTAGGTACTACACAACAGCCTGACTTAATAAACAGTCCGGTCAATGCCGTCCGTCTGCTTCTCCATATTCGTTTCCGAAGACATCAGAGGGAGACAGAGTCAAAGAGGTCCCGAGTATTCCGAATGGTCTGTGATCCCGATCTCATCAATGCAGAATGCATTTACCAAGTCAGAGCTTCGTAAGTAACATAAAACATCTTCAGCCCGTAAGCTTTGGCTCCTCATAAAGATCAGCACCGACCAGTCCTAGCTCCCGCCGCCTTTCAAACGTTGTCGATTCTCCGTAACGTATTCTTACGTACGTCCGGGCTCAAATTAGCTGCTCTGTGCTTTTTTGAACCCCATAGTCCACACTGGGACCTGAGTCTCATCTGTTTGACAGCTCCTCCGTAGATGTCGGCCAAAGCCGGAGACGGACGGGACGTCGGGCTGTCTTCCACCCGCATTCTTGGTCTCTTTCTTTTCTCAATGGCCGTTATTTCCCTTATTCTCTTTCTTTCTGAGGGGAAACTTGTCCTTTCTCCGGTTGCTTTTGCTTTTTAGTCGACTCAGGGTCCAGAGAAAAAAGGTGATTTTGGGAAAGTCTAAACTAGCGGCCCCCAGTCAAAGTCAACGGTATAATTGGGTCTTTTACAGCAGCAGCCCTGCCCTGAATTACAGTGACGGATGCAATGCAATTACAGCCACTCGAACAGAATGATAATGAAAGAAGCAATTCAGCTTATTTTATTAAAAGGAATGAAATCACAATGATATATCACAAATTACAGAATATCTCCCAATTTCTTACCATCCATTACAATCACACATGGCATCTGCATATCCCTATCCATAACCAACTGCACCACACAAATCTGATATGCTACGTGTACCTGCATCACGAGAGCACCCAAGATTCCCGATATCCATAGCCAAGAACCGTTCTTCGATGATCTAGATTAGTATTAGGTCCAACTGGATAAAGGATGAACCATCCATTGCATCTCGAGCTCGCTAATATTAGCTAACGAGATGAGAACAAAATGACGGATACTCTTCCGCTTTGACGGAACACCATAGAGATTCATGAGGCCTCACTCAGAATCTCCAGTTCCGAGCCAATAGACACTATCGTATTCTTAAAAATTCGGCAACACCGGCCAGATCTGCTAATAGAAAAAGATGAAAAATCTTTCAACGGTCGAATCTCTTATAGTCTTGCTTCGCGAGCGGTGCGCTTGGTCCAGTTCATAAACGGTGGCTTCTCATCCACTAAGACTCATACATTATAAATATGTTAGAGGCATTAGATCTACCATGTAACCTACCCCGTGTCCATGTTCATGTTGGTGACGATGAATGTGGAAAAGATGAGAGACGATCCCCAACGTCCAAGGGCATTCACTGAAACTCGCTCGGCACACGGCGGATCCTCTCTCTCAGCCTTGGATAGACCAACACCTGCGACTCTGTCTCTAGCTCAGTTATTGCCCAGGTATGGGGTATATACCGTACGACGGCACCGCCCGGGGTTTAGCTGGGAGGCTATCATACCCTTGTAAGTGACAAACCCCTGCTGCCACAAACTTTTTCCAAGGGGCACGAGAGCCTCCTCGTGTGAAAGACGAACGTCACTCCTTCAGCTAGAGACTGCTCAAACCGGAATAGAATAGAGAAATGTCAACGTTGAATTGAGTCCTCTGATCATATCATATCATGGCAATTTCATCATTTCTAGTGGCAGCACCTTTTTTCTTTCTTTTTCTTACCGTAGCACCGAGAGAGTTTGATACCAGCCATCTCGACATCTTTTTTACGATATATCATAAACTAAAAAAACTCTCTCTCTCGCTTCTCCAAATATGATCGTTGCTCGCACGTTTGCACAGTTACATTCGCGTATTCTCTCCCAAACATCCTAGTGATTCAGCATCTTGCGCTCTCGAATTCCTCCGAGATGGCCCTGGTCTCTGCTCTCGGACCTCTGGCATCCTCCAGGCTCCAACCTTAGATCCAACAGATGAACAGGGCATCTGTGAATCGACGATCCTGCTAAAACTGGAGAGGGACGACTCTCGTCATAACCCCTCTGAGACACTCGCATAGATACTCGCATACATATGAACACATACAGCCCACAAGGGTCTCAAATGTTAGCTTGGTACAAGACCCGTAAAAAGCCCACTGATCGGCAGGTCTCGGTGGCGAGATTCTGTACTTACGATTTGCAGGCGATTTGTATGAGAGGAATAGTATCTATTCTATCTAGTAGCTAGTCTGATAGCCCCCTTTTGCGATACACTCTTTCAGTCAGTCAGGCATGCTTCTAAAGACCTTAATAACTTCTTCTTTAGGTAAAGCTTCCTAAGCGGCCAAGATAGCCTCCTTAAGCTGCTACAGACTTAATTTCTTAACTTTATAATATCCTTTAATCCAGAGCTTTAACAGCACCTAGATATTCTTAATAGGGTTAAGATCAGGGCTATATAGAGCCCAGTCTAGGACTTCAATGCCGTGATCCCTTAGATAGGTCATTATCGCCGCTGCTGTGTGCATATAAGAGCCATCTTGCATAAAGATTAGCTGCTTATATCCAAGCTGTTACAGCTACTAAATAAAGGCCTTAAACCGGGGAAGGCAGTGATATTAGTATGACTTCAAGCTTGCTGAGATATTACGAGGGTATATAAATCCTAATCCCTTATATGGGCTGCAGATGAAGGACCAAAACATCCTGCCGTTGCCCTTATATAAGAGCCTTATGAAGGTCTTAGGGTCTTCAAGCTCGTGGATTGTCACAAGGCGAAGACCGCAGTCAAAGGTCATAACGAATATCATGTCAGAAAAGGCTATTAAGCATCACAACCAGTCATTAGGCTTAGGATATCTCTTAAGGAGATACTAATACATCTTAATGCGTTTCTAATGAACTGCAGGAGTGTTTAAGGGAGATTTCTTCTTTATAGTCTTATAATAGCCTAGATCCTGCATTGCAGTCTTAACCGCATCAAGACTAGGGTTATATAAACAGGGAAGAAGATACCATAGATCCTGCTAAGGGATATCTCAGTTTGCTAGCTTATTATTGTTAAGGCTTGAATAAAATAGCCTATAAATTCGATATAGGTTGAAGGATAGATAACTGTGATAGGTGTAGAAGAGGCTGTAGTAATAGGAGGGAAAAAGGTTGTAACTGTGTTGTAGATAGGCATAAGGTAGGATTTATAAGGTAAAAGTGGATCCGCTAAGAAGAGCGATTTTTTCCAAATTTAATGATATATATTATATAATAGAAAAGTTGATAAGTGTCTGATTAAAAAGGAGTTCCCTGAGTGGGAAAACCTGGGTCTTATATAGACCTCTAAAAGAGCGGGCATTGTGATTCCCAGAGCGGGGTAGCCTCAATAATGATAAGAAGACTATCACAAAAACCGCCAAAATTCAGAGAAAAATAAGATATACTTTTTACCCAATTTGGAAGGCGCTAGGCTTTAGTATGCTTATAAAGCTTAAAGGGGAAAACAGGGTTTTTCGTGGTGTGTTATGAATCATCCAACTGAGGGGTAAAATCTCGTATACGTAATCCTCATTATATAATCATCACGTGACTTTCCCATTGATATTTCCTTAGTAAGAAATATTTAAGGTTTATAGAAAAAAACTTTAATATGTGGAGTTTGCTTAATTCTCCACATATTGCTTAGGTAAGCACACCAATCGAAAGCCCTGAATTTTCTCATTATTTTGGTATATATTTTGCCCTGATTAGTCATCTAGAACATAATATATTCCTTAGTTATGTAATAAGACCTTTATATAATATCAGGTCTTAACAATTATCAAGAAATTCCTGCAGTTGATTAAGCTGATAGGGAGATAACCAGTAAGAATAAGGTCTTAGCTTGGACTTCTGAGGCGTAACAGGGGTCTCTGAGGCGTGCTAGACTTATTGATATGTATATAGAGTCTGTATAGTAATTTCCTTCATTATAAGACCTGAAAAGTCAATTAAAGCTTATATTCTAACCTTATTATTATAAGATAATTCCTTAGATCGGTCAGACTGACCTTTATTCCCTCAGTCGGGCTCCTCACAAAGTGGTATGCGAGGAGGACTTCTTAATCGACCCTCAGGGCTCAGGCTGCTTAGTCCTCGCTGAAGCTCGCCGCGGTAGTCAATTCGAAGTCAAGGTCTGCCTCTACAGTTCAATTCAACCTCCTAAGAGTCTTAGTAAATGTTAAAGCTTATAATTGTTAAAGAAATAGGCGAAATAGCTGCTATTTTAGTGTAGTTATAAGGTTGCAAAGTCAAAAGTTAATGTGGTTAAGCTGCTACAGGTGGCATTGTAGATAGCTTCAAATTTGGCGATAGATCACATTAGATTATGATGTAATTAACAATCTAATGAGGGGTTATGTGCTGTAGGGTTATGGAGCCAAAAGTCTCGCGCTAACATTTGAGACCCTTGCGGGCTGTAGGCCCAGACATGCATCATACAGATATGGATCTCGCCGTCGGCCGAATACAATATGCACGAAAGAGACTCTTCCCCACAAACCTCGTCTGTTTCCATATCCTGCAGCTTCTCCATCATCAAATAGAAGGCTACCAATGTCATATCCCCTCAGCCTCTTTCTTTTCTTATTTGCTATATCCAAGCGAACTATGCAGCCACATCAGTTCATAGCCGCACCAAAGGAAGAACACCAACACAACGAGACAACAGAGGAGACACCAAAGCTAATCGCGGGCCGCCGTGTTCGGTTCGTCAGTTATCATAATCAGTTTTTAGGTCGAGTCATTAGTGTCGCACACAAACAAGATGAGCATCCCACTATTAAAAAGCCATTGATGTACGATAACGGAAACGGCTAGGAAAAGGAAATATCGTCATTATACAGGCGCCACGCATGAGATAAAATCTTTTCGTCAATGCTCGTAAAGTAATTGGTACAGTCCGCAGGGGTTACAAATGTCAGGACCGGTACAAGCCCGAAGTGGCGACCTTGTGGGGATGCTATCATCATGGGTATAGGTACGGGACTGGGGTCGGTTTTTGTATGTGATTTTCAATATATTGAGGTACTGATACTGTATCTAATAGTCCAATGGGAAGCCACCTTCCCGGATGCATCTCATAAACCGGTCTCGTGTTAAAAGGGATAGCTTTATGAGGAAATCTTCATCAATTGCTTCCCAAGCGGCGTTGATAGCCTCTTGTTGCCGCTGACGAT
>SRZU01000221.1:0-69133 GCA_013183765.1 Fusarium xylarioides | reverse complement strand
GCCTAATTAGGTTAGTATCCCAATTTTCAGCTAAACGGAGCTTAATTCAGCAAAACGGTCAGAATTATGCTACTTTATGCAAGAAACGGTAAAAAAACCACAACACAACATGCTATGTCGGGCTTGCCGATCATGCCCCAGAGCGTGAAACAATTCTGCATCAAGAGTGTACTTCGCCTTCTAGCCTCTACAATTCTGGCATGGAGAGTATTCCTCATATCCAGCACCAACCAAGTTCCGCCTGTGGGCTCATAATTGCAAGTTATGCTGCTCTCCTATTGACATGGTTCGAGCCTGGTGCGTCGGCATTTTTCCCACACGATCCCCGGCTCAGGTACCTGCTTGTAGTATCCGTACCCCTGACCAGATTGAAATCCCATCTGTTCGTTATGTGCATCCGTACTGTTTGATGACTTCCTAGATGTCAGAACTGGTGAAACGAACAATCAACGCCATCCAGCTGGGACCAACTGACGCCATTCGCAAGGATATGCACAGATTGGGGCATTGTAATCTGTGACCAAAAAACGAGAATCTCAGCTTTGTGTAGGAACAATGTTCATTCATACATGCCGGCCCTGGGAGCCGTTGGAGGAGGGCTTAGGATATTTTGCTTTATTGTTAATGCCAACGGGCTGCGAATAAACCTTTGATCGAGTCGAGTCCACCAACTGTATGAAAGTCAGCCCTCCAACTACTTGTCCTCAGATTTGAACAGATCTCCAAGAAGTGATGGCTTATCATGCCTTGTTCTGGAGAAGACTACCAGAAATAACACCACACGCTCTTGTTCGACTCCAGCGATGAGTGTCATTTATAACTTACCTCAACCAGTTCAATTTCTAGCTGGGTCACCCAACCAACGAGGGAGAATATGTGGCTGAAATTGTGCACGGCCACCGAACTTAGGTACCGCCACATCACAATCCTACCAGCTGATGTAAGCCGTGAGATAGCCCCTCCTAACCGTAGGTAGCGGCCACACACGAAAATCGAAAAATTCAACCTACGTCGTCGCAACACCATCACGAGTGCCGGTCGAATACCTCAGCGCACCTCCCCACCGGCTGATCGATCTCGAATCATCATAAATAAATCTCCTCTCTTAGTCAAGTCATATACAGAGGAGGTTGCCCAGCATGGTACGTGGAATACTTGCCTTTCTTTGTCCCGGTTGTCGTGAACTCGAGCCCTATCTCTATTCGAACTTTACCCCTCCTCCACACTAAATCCGCCTTTGATGTTGATTTGAAGTCTTTTGATAGCCTCCTCCGCCGCACCAAAAGCCCGAGAATGTTCTCAAGAGGGCTCACGAACTCATCGGAGTCGGCCAGGCTCCCGCCGCCTTGACTCTGCTCCATGAGCACATCACCAACAAGCGCTCCCGAAATGTCCCAATTATGTCGCTGGAGCCTGTGATGCTCCTCCTCGTCGAGCTTTCCGTCGAACAGAAGAAGGGCAAGCTTGCCAAGGACGCCCTTTACCAATACAAGAATATTTCCCAGAACACAAATATTGCTACCATCGAGGTGCGTACATCATAACAAAGTCGATACCATTGGGGTTTCCGATATTAATATATACATAACAGCTGGTCCTTAAGAAGTTCATTGAGCTCGCGGTTGAGAAGGTCACTGCCGCCCAGCAAAAGGCCGACGAAGTTCAGGAGAGCATTGACGCCACTGCCGGCACCTCCAACATCGACGATCTCGAGGCCACCGAGACCCCGGAGTCCATCCTTCTTGCTACCGTCTCCGGTGAGCAGTCCCGAGACCGTACCGACCGGGCTATTGTCACTCCTTGGCTCAAGTTCCTCTGGGAGGCCTACCGAACTGTCCTCGACACTCTCCGAAACAATGCTCGTCTCGAGATCCTCTACCAGAGCACCGCCACCCAGGCATTTGACTTTTGTCTCAAGTACACTCGCAAGACCGAGTTCCGTCGCCTCTGCGAGCTCCTCCGAAACCATGTGCAGACCGCTGCCAAGTACTCCTCTCAGATGCATGCCATCAATCTGAGCGACCCCGACACTCTCCAGCGACACCTTGAGACACGTTTCCAACAGCTCAATGTCGCTGTAGAGCTCGAGCTCTGGCAGGAGGCTTTCCGAAGTGTCGAGGATGTTCACACTCTTCTTAGCCTCAGCAAGCGACCTCCCAAGAATGTCATGATGGCCAACTACTACGAGAAGCTTACCCGAATTTTCCTTGTCGGCGAGAACTACCTCTTCCACGCTGCTGCTTGGTCGCGATACTACACTCTTCTTCGCCAGTCCTCTGTTCTGGTTGCCACTGGCCAGGGCAAGAAGGCTGACAACCCCCCTGCCTCCGATGCTGAGCTTCAGAAGGCCGCCTCTTTCGTTGTACTCTCCGCCCTTGCCATCCCTGTCATCAGCACATCCCGATCTCGAGGTGCCATGGTTGACTTCGACGAGGCCAGAAAGAACAAGAACTCTCGCTTGACTCACCTCCTTGGAATGTCTCAAGCCCCTACTCGTGCCAGACTGTTCCGGGACGCTCTCTCAAAGTCTCTTCTTCAGCGCGCTCGCCCAGAGATTCGGGAGCTTTACGAGATCCTTGAGGTCGACTTCCATCCTCTGTCCATTTGCCAAAAGATCTCTCCTATCCTGACCAAGATTGGCGCCGATTCTGAGATGGAGAAATACATTCTCCCCCTGCAGCAGGTCATCCTTACCCGTCTGTTCCAGCAGCTTTCCCAGGTCTACGAAACCGTCGACCTGTCTTTCGTCGAGAGCCTGGCTCAATTCCCCGAGCCCTACCAAGTTACTCGTGGAACTATTGAGAAATTCATCATGAACGGTAACAAGAAGGGTGATCTCTCTGTCCGCATGGCCCATGCCACAGGTGTTCTGAGCTTCGATAACGATGTCTTCTCATCCTCAAAGGCTAGCCACGGCGGGTCCTCTGCTGGTTCTGCAGAGTCTGAGACCGGTACCGTCCAGCGTCTTCAGAGCACTCCATCTGAGATTGTCCGCTCCCAGCTTACCCGCCTCGCCAAGTCTCTCTTCACTACCTGCCATTACGTTGACCCTGGCTTCAACAAGGGGCGCCTCGAGGCTCGTGAAGCTGCTCTCGCTCGCGCCAAGGCAGGTGCTGAGGAGGAACATCTAGCTATCCTTTCACGAAAGGACCTCATCCAGAAGCGCAAGGAGGTTGCTTCTGAGATCCAAGCCAAGAAGGAGAAGGAAAATGCCCGCCAGAAGAGACTTCGTGAGCAAGCTCTTCAAGAAGCTGAGGATCTTCGTCTCGCCAATGAGCAAAAGGAGCGCGAGGCCAAGCGCCTCAAGGCTGAGCGCGACCGGGTTCGCAAGGAGGAACTCAAGAAGCAGATCGCCGATCTCAAAATTGGCGACAAGGCTATCGATATTGATCTGGAGGATCTTGACAACCTTGACAGCAACCGCCTACGCGCAATGAAGCTGGCTCAGCTCGAGCGTGAGAAGAACGATGTCAACGAGCGTCTCCGCAT
Organism: Fusarium xylarioides; assembly: GCA_013183765.1. Lineage (NCBI taxonomy): Eukaryota > Fungi > Ascomycota > Sordariomycetes > Hypocreales > Nectriaceae > Fusarium > Fusarium xylarioides. The sequence continues at coordinate 65,644 of SRZU01000221.1, read as the reverse complement.
CACTGGCAAGCGTCTCGATCATCTTGAACGTGCTTTCCGTAAGGAGGAAGCCAAGAAACTACACGAGGACTATGCCAAGCAAATTGAGCAGGACCGCAAGATCTATGAGACTGTAAAGGCCCAAACCCTCAAGGATGCTGAGCAGAAACACAAGGAGAGTGTTGAACTCAAACACCGACTTAGCCGACTGGTGCCTCAGTACGAGGAGTTCCGTGACTCCCTGCATGAACGCCGTCGGGATGAGTTCGAGAAGCGCCGTCGCGACGCTGAGCGTGAGCTTGAGAAGCAGATCGCGCAGCGCAAGAAGGAGGTTCGAGACCGACGTCTTCGTGAGAAGCGTGAGCGCGAGGAGAAAGAGCGTGAGCTACGCGAGGCTGAAGAGCGCGCTGCTCGCGAGAAGGAGGAGCAGCGCATTCGGGATGAAGCTCGTAAGGAAGAGCTCGCCAAGCTCAAAGAGCAGCGGGAGAAGGAACGTCAAGAGATGCTGGAGAAGGCTGCCCTTCAACAGCGACGCGAAGAAGAAGCACTGGCTCGTCGCAAGGCGGAGAAGGCCCAAGGGGCTGGTGGCTTCTCTCGTGGACCAGAGCGCACAGATTCGTCCGAGGGCCGAAGACCACCTGTCTTTGGTACCGGGAAATGGCGAGAACGTGAGGCGGCCAACCGTGACGCTGGCGATGCTCCTCCTTCTCGAGCACCTGCTGCCGAGAGGTCTGATTCCAACGACCGACCTTCTGCTGGTGGTCCTCCCAAGCTCAATCTTGCTGGTGGCAAGCCCAGCTGGCGAGAGCGTGAGGCTGCAAAGCAAGCCGCTGGGGGCGGAGCTGATGCTGGATCTTCCGCCCCTCCCCCTCGCTTCGCGCCTCGGGGCGGTGCGCCACCTATGGACCGAAGCGGCTCTGGCCGTGCTGAGGAAGATCGAAAGCAGTCTCCCGCTCCTCCTGCGGAGTCCCAGCCTGCCTCACGAACAGCTGGCAAGTGGGTTCCTCCTCACATGAGGAACAAATAAGAGATGCAGACAGGGGGAAGAGATCGCAGTCGGGCATGCATAGTTTGCGATTCAGGCGTTCAGGATTTGGTTTCTTGTTCTCCGTAGCATGGAAGGAAAAGTAGTAGTAGTATGAATCAATTCAAGACTAAGCGCATACGAGCACCATGTTACAACCGTTTTTTCAACAGTCAAGCTCATTGGTTACCTAAGGGACAGGATAGATCATGAGGTAGACGAATGATGACTTCTTACAACTTTAACAAACAATTAAGTGCCACAGCCTTTCTAGACCTGTTGGTTATTAGTCTGCATTCCTGGTACCTGGATAAATTTTATCGATGGTCAAGGTGGCTGTCAAGTTTGAAAACTTAACTATCGTTGCAGACGGCCTTCTGTCTTGCCCAGTGAGTCACTGTTTCGTCGTATGGTATTCTGACACTTGATGTCTGTATTTGTAGGCTTGCAAAGTCCGCTGCGTAATATATATGCTTTATACACGAGTCAGTTGGGAGGGCATATATTGCCAGAGAGGGCAGGATGCGGTTAGACGATTAGGACTAGATGAACTGACTTACTTGAGACAGAAACATGATATGAGTCTGCTTTTAAAGTCATGATATCTCATCGATCGGTAAGGTTGAATATCCGCTCTTTCCGAACGAATGACCGAGTCTCGAACTGAGTTTGGTTCCTGGATCGTCGGGATCGTTTAGTGAATCCCAACGGTTGGCTCTGAAACTGTAATACCAGATTCGAGACCAGTCTTCTCTAACAGGTCAGAAGTTTCACTGGTGGATACTTGCTTTGAACGTGATCAGCAAAGTTTATACGATGTGCAGACGGTAGTGGTGCTCTCATGAGGCGTCAGACTGTTTGCCCATGGAAGAAAGTCGAATGATCATCACGAGTGGTGAGTGTGATCGAATAGACTCAAGAACTCCGACAACGTTGGATGTTAATGTTAACCCTAACTTATTATCCAATCTCTTTAAACACTCTTATTTGCAGTTTTTAATGTTCTGGGTTCTGCGTTTGTCACCCAGGTTGTTGGTTGATGATACCTGTAGGTATAGGTACTAAGTTTGAGGTAGGTAGTCATGTCATTGACGATCACGTGCAAACGAACTAGGACCTGGAGCTCCCAACTTCAACTTCACCATTGACGGCAAGTTTTTTCCATACAATACCAGACACCAATGATTTTTTTCTTTCTGCTTTTCCTATAATTGGAAAAGTGATGGTTTGTTCAGCTCTCTCGTGGCTGTAACGACTAAGCAAGATCATTCCCTGAACTAGAGTTGTTCGATATCCTTCAATCTTGGCCAAATCCGGCGATCAGAGAGAGACGGCCAGACCGGACCTCAGCCATCTAGATTCTCACGGCATGATCTTCTGTCAAGAAAAATGGATTAGGATCCAATTGTGGCTTGACATAGCAAAGGCTAGTACGTAGCGTCGAAGAGGCCTATTGTGCGAATATGATCGACCAACACAAAACCAGCAAGTGCTGAATCCGCATGGAGAGCCAGCTGGCCACAGGTATGCTAGGCCAGAGCCACGATACCACTATTGTGGTGTTTGTCCTCCATCGTGGATCCGATCGAAAAGCAAAGCTTGATTGGGGATTTGGAATACGACCTCGTTGTAGATCCAGTTCTAGCTGGTTTGGGGGACGGAGATCTCTTACAGGGACCAACTGGAATCTTCTCAAGAAACATTCACTTGGAGATTCTGGCAGGTCTCTTTTGCTCCTGCTTTCTTCATGTTAGACTCTACATGTTCTGTCACTCAATATTGACATGTCACGAGTTTAGGGCAATTTGAGATCTGTATCAACACCATCATGGTCACTGGTGATATGAGTGGGTCATGCCTCGGCCTCGCCTTGTTACTGACTCTTTAACTAGGACCTGAGACCTCTATTGTACCTGCATCAGAAGCTACAGGAACAGGCGGGAGAGCTACAGGCCCCTTAACGCCTCCAAATCCATTCCGAGAGCCGACCGCCATCGGTCACGTCTGGACCCTTGGCGTCCCCACATGTATTAAGATTTACCTCTGAAAGTCTGTTACGCTCCAGCGATTTTCGTAAATTCGGCCTCCTGCACGTCTTCGTCTCTCACTCTGCCGACTGGACTTAAAAAATCAATCAAACTAGAAGGGACTCAACTCGTCCACTTGTCGATCTACGCCGAATTAGCAAAAGAGGAACTTACCCGCCTGAGCTGTTTTGGATAGTCTCATCCGGCCGATTGATACTACCTTCAAGTTTGGCGTGTGTTAGGCGCTTAGTGGCGTCTGTCTACGACTCCTGCTTTGGGAAGGGTTGTTCTTGTTGTGCCACGAGCTCATCAGTGTCCACTGGCGTCTTTTGCATCACGATGTTATTCAGTAGATTTGTGGCATTGTGGATGGGCACGGGGCTTCCGGTTCCTGAGTCTATGGCTGACATGGCCGAGTTCGTTAAGTTGATCGAAAGGCGAGGAGGTTTGCCTTGGTAGTCATGGAACCATCGCAAAGGATAAATATCCTCGAAACCCCCGTTCCATAACCAGTCTCTTGTCATCATCCAACAGCAGCTTCTCAAGCAATCAGCTTACTCTCACGCTCTCTTCTTCGGATCACATTCTTTATTTTATTTGCCCCGGGGCACCACTCTCTTTAAACATCAAGACTGCTTGCAACGTCACTGAGGTACCGGATACCCGATCTCACTTACAACAGCCTCGACAGCTATTTGCAACTTTCTATCCTCTCATTTGGTAACAACAACAAAATCATGTTCTCTCTTAGAACCATTGTCGCTGGTGCGACTATCGCCTTGGCTGGCATGGCCCAGGCCACCCACATCGACTACCCACCTTGTCTTGACCCTTTTCAGCCGTATGTTTCATCTGGATGCTACATGGATGGTGTTGAGGGTCATATGGGTGGTGCACTCATCTACCGCTCCGGTCAGAACCAGTACAACATGACTGTCGAGAAGTGTGTTGCCGAGTGCAAGGGTAACGGCTTCCGGTATGCTGGTCTCAAGTACTATGGTGTCTGTTACTGCGGTTCCACCGTTGGTGGCATTCAGCTTCCTGATAGCCAGTGCAACTATCCCTGCACCGGTGATCAAACCGAAACTTGCGGTAGTGACAATGCCTTCTCCATCTGGCAGGATCCCACTTTCAAACTCACCAACCTTGGAGGAGTTGTTACTCAACTCCAAGGAATTGTCCAGTCTATCGCCGGTTATAAGCCCAACGGCTGCTACACTGACAACTCCTCCAAGGGCCGCGCTCTGACATGGCCCATGGATATTGATGGTTCTCAGATGACCCCCACCAGTTGTTTGACTGCCTGCGCTGACCAGGGCTTCCCTTTTGCTGGTCTTGAATATGGTGGTGAATGCTACTGCGGTAACGTCCTGGCTAACGACACGGTCAAGGCAGATGTTGGTGACTGCAACGTTCCTTGCAACGGGGACAAGACCCTGCTCTGCGGCGGACCCAGTCGTTTGAGTGTCTACGTTGCTGAGGATCTGCTTTCTCTTCAGCCATGTGGCTGGAAGCCCGGCAACTCTGCCTCTGCTTCGGCTTCCGTTTCTCTCTGGTCATCTACCTCTACCACTTCCGCTACTACCTCAAGTGTTGCTACTTTCAGCTCTTCAAGCACCATTCCTGTCGTTAGCTCCGGATCGATTGTCACCAGCTCTTCCACAACCTTAAGCAGTTTGACCAGCACTGCTGGAAATGGACAGTCTTCTACCACGGGCCAGCCTTCTGGTCCTTCTGGTCCTTCTTCCACCACCAACAAACCTCCGGGTCCCTCCAACCCTTCTTCCACCAACGGTAATGGCCAGTCTACCACCAACAAGCCTTCCACTACAACCACTACGTCCTGCAGCACCACTACTGGTCCTGCTATGTGTACTTCCACCGTTGTCGTTCCCAACACCTGCGAGTACAAGTGTGGTAACTGGTGTGCGCCGTCTGTCCCTGACTTCCAGGATCAGAACAGTTGCCAGACCGCCTATAACAACTGCGCCAAGAACATTGCTGCTTGCTTCCAGAACGCTGGCTGGCCCGGCGCTCTGAACTGCTTCGACTTCTCTAAGTGGTGTGACGGTGTCCAGGGCTACTGTGCTTCTTCTTGCTCCCGTGGTCGTAGCTGCAACAAGCTTGGCTGCCTCAAGAACAACGCTCCCACTGGCGGAAACAGTGCCTCGACTACCACCAGCGTCTATCCCTGCGCCGTCACCAGCACTTCCACCACCTCTTCGGCTGCTGCCACCTCTTGTGCTCCTCAGCCCACCAACATTTGCCAGCAGCCCAGCTCCAACATCTGGGGATACGGTCCCGGCAACCCTGTCGGTGGTATTGAGCTGCCTCTTGTTGCTTGTAACGACTTGAAGGGCGACTTTTCTCAGAACCCCTTCAAGCTTTACACTAATACCAACTCCAATTCTTGCTCTTCTTATCGCCGCAACCAGCAATCCAGTGCTTGTGCCGACGCCTGCAAGGCTCAGTACAACGCTTGTGTCGGTACCTATGTCCAGAGCTGCAAGAAGCTTAACACTCGCAGTGATAGCGGCAACTACTTCGACAAGCGATCTCACTCCCACTTCCACAAGCGCGCCCTCGAGAAGTCTGGTATTGAGCCTCGCTTCTTCAACCTATTCGGTAACGACCAGTGGCAGAGCGCTCAGAATAAGTGCTCCATCCAGTATGCTGACTGTCTCTGGGAGAACGCCAGTGTCAATTTCAGCAGCCGCTGCCAGAACTTCGGCACTGGTCTGTAAGGGATGTTCGCTCGGCGATCTGGAGTTTCGGAGATTGGTGGTCAAAAGCGGTGGCGGTGCTTGGGTTCGAGCATGGGGTGGGAGATCTGGGTTGTACTTTTCGGTTTGGTGTTTACTACTGTTTCCACATACACTCGCTTGGTTGTCATTTTATTGATTAGACTATCGTTCGCTAAACAGAAGCTGCTTTATTTTGGTATGCCAACTTCTTCTCTTCCCCTTACTTTTGTGAACTTGATCATAACTCTCAGCAAAATTCTTTGTCTGTGCTCGGCATGCCCATTGTCACAGGCTTTGAGAGTGTATATGTTTGAATTAAGAGACTGTCTTTGCCATAACTTGATGGAGTGGATAAGTGTTCTTTGGGTATAAGATAGGATGTCAGGAGTAACTTATAGCACTATCTTCCCTCGATTCATAGCATTGTTTTGAAGATAAAATGCTATTCAATATAACGTTTTTACCAATACGGTATAGACATTCAGCCAAACATGTGAAGCTCAGATTTCGTTTCTCTAGGGTAAACCGCGACAATTCCTGAGGGCGGCTCATCTTTGGTATCATACTAAGTTGACAGAAAATGCATCATTGAAAACAAATAGGTTTCTCTATATGGCCTCAAAACCAATAAGCACTTCTTGGTTGAACAATGTTTGGATCCCGTGTCGACATAATTGATTCGAAAACTGGATGAGTGTTCAACCTCAGCTTGAATTAAGCATCAGGGCAGGATCTAAGCTGGGAACAAATTAACCATCGACGTATTACTTCATAATATGACCTTAGCCCATAGTTTATGATATGCAGCAATACAGTAATCATGAGAACTACCTTACTCAAGGTAAGTACCTGAATGAAGTATATTCAACGTGAGATATATGCACAGTGTGAAACTTGTACAAGTGAGAAGTTGATACTGTACAGAACACGCGTCAGGTAAAGGTACCACAAACGTGTTTTGAAGAACCTCACCTTGTCATTACAGCTCAAAAACATCAGCGATCTGAAAATACCACCAAAGGTAATGGAGGAGATTCTGAATAAAGTGGCAGATTTGGCCTCAACTTTATCTCCAGCTCAATGGTGCCAGAGTTTCTTTACACTTTCTGCCGCTCTCGTTTTAGCTCTACAGGTTCTCCCCCAAGATGTCCGTAGGGCTATGATGGACTATGGTCCTCGAAGACCTAAAGACGGAAAGTCCAAGAGCAAGAAAGAAGACGACGAGAATAATAGCTTCGCAGGATTGAGGTCATTATTGAAAAGCCTAACAGAATATGGACAAGTGCCTCACTCGTGGTTTATGCACTTCTACATCACCTCGGTATCTCTATCAGGCTTCTGGGCCTGGCAATATCTAACGAGAGGATCGGTGTTAAGGAGTATTGCTACTTGGCAGGACAGCGCTGGCAGATCATCGATGAGCTTGGAGCAAATATATATCTCATGGCTGCTCATGGCGTTGCAGGGTTCAAGGCGGTTATATGAGAGCTTGTTTGTATTCAAGCCAGGCTCGTCACCGATGTGGTTCATTCATTGGGCACTTGGTGTTGCATTCTATGCCGTTATAAGCCTCGCTGTTTGGATCGAGGGTTCCAGTACGCTACAAACCTGCCACAATTGGTCAACAGAGACACTGACAAGCCTTAGGTGCAATTTTGTCATGTTGGGATTCTCCTAACCAGCCCCTGAAAATCCCACGGAGGTTGCTATCGGCTGTCCTATTCTATTCCGTTGCATACTTTAAGCAAAATCAATGCCACAGACATCTCGCCAGCCTCAAGAAGTACACACTTCCAACGGAAGGGTGGTTCAAATACCTCGTTTGCCCACACTATACTGCCGAGTGCATTCTGTATCTTGCAATTGCCTGGATCGCTGCGCCTCCAGGCGAGCTATTCAACAAGAGTATCCTGACTGCTGTGGCGTTCGTGGCCGTGAACCTGGGCGCTACGGCAAAGGGCACGAGAACATGGTATGAGAACAAGTTCGGCTCAGACAAGGTAGCTGACCGATGGATCATGATCCCGCCTGTCTACTAGCTTTCTAGTTGCACCTGAATCTTTTATCGTCTGAGGAGAATCCCGAGCTTGTTCGCGACTTTTGATACCTGAAGAACATCTCGATAAGTCAGGCTTGTGCGAGTTTGACGAATATTCCGGCCATTGGCGTATACACCGGGAGAACCGAGAAGATCCCAGTTGGCAACAGTTTCGGCACTCAAGTCAACATCCTCTTCGATATCAGCAATCCCATGGAGATAGTCGGTATACAACTCGCCAGCTGTAATGAGTAAACTACGAGGTTCTTGGAGGATTCTCCAAGCAGGTTCGGGATCAAGAGCGCCGTCCTCCTTGCTGCGATGCAGGTTCAGGCATAAGCTAGCTCCAAGGCTGACCGTGGCTACAACTGGCCAGTATGCCGCACCATCCTGTATAATATAAGTACGAAAGAGAAAAGAGGGTGTGTCACTTGATGAAAACTCAACTTATGTGGCATGATACCAATACCAGGTGGATACTCATTGATGAGGACATGGTTCGGCTTCTTGTGAGGGCTTCTGTCGAACATGTTCGCTGATGAGGAGTCCTGGGATGGCATCGAGAGCAGACGGGATATGACTGGGTCTTGAAGCCAGAGAGGGAGGGGAGCTTCAAGGAGTTTGTTGTTGACGAGATCTGAAGGCCAGGTCTGAAGACGCCGTTTTGTAAGCTGTTTCCATCTTGGTTTGGGAGCGCTTGATATCTAGAGATGGTTGAGTTGGGATCGGCCATTATTTGTATTGCTGAATGCAAACCTTGTCCAGAATGTTCTGTTCTTCTTGCTCGGTTATGAAGTTAGGAATATAGTACGCCGTCTCCGGTAGAGTATTAATCCTGGCGTGATGCAGAGAAGGGGGCAGTAAGACATGGTCTTTATCCGTGCTTGGTAAGGCAGAGCTTGATGAATCCATCACGATATCTCTTGTCATTACAGCACATAAAAGGTCAGGTGCGATTCTTTGACTTTGATGAGCTGTGATGTGATTCCACACGTCGAGAGTTTGATGTTATGCTAGGGTTAAGATCAGCGAGGGAGGGAATTGTTAGTGGTTGAAGTTGCTTGGAGTGAGTATCCAGGCAGAGACAGTGGGGATCCCTGTAGAGTTAAATATGGGACAAAGGGACTGATGAAACCAAGCCTAGATAGCTTCAGTAAAGTCTCCATACACGGAACCTTGAATATCTACGAATTATTGATTGCCCAGAGGTATAGTAATAAGGTAGGTAGCATAAATAAGACACAGGAATCTGTATCCCAAGCAGTCAATTCCGAGCGAGTGAAATTACTTATGAAGAGGGATTCAATATTATGCGCTCCTGATTCAGCACGCTAACGTTAGAAGTCTTTACTGGTAGGTATCCGTAAGTCAATCGTATCAAGGTGTCATCTGGAGTGCCTTGCCGCAGGGGGGGGGGGGGGGGGGGCAAGCTAAACTACAATAGGTGTCTACCTTGGGTTCCTTGCCTTTATGGATAGTGGATGGTTAATTGCATGAAAAGCAGATGCCACAAGTACGGATACTGTTATAGGTATCAATGTCCTTAGGTATCAACATGAGAGAACAAGAGAGTTGCTTCATATTACACTACAGCACAGACTCAATATACATGTCACACGGTCCAAAGGAAAAGCGCATATATTTTCTGTCATGCTCAAATTAAATAAAGCTACTCCGTAGTCGTTTCTTTTTGGCTGTGCTAGTTCAAATTGCGGTCTGGGTCTTTATGTCTGACCGGACAAGACTAAAAGACAGCATGAAATAGGACTCAGCCAATCATGTTTCATCATGGAGACCGGGATCCTTGCTTGGGCATTTGCTTTGGAGCTTCCAAATCCAATTCTTCCACTCTTCTCTTCCACTTCGCACTCCCGTTTCAATCTCAATCTGGGTACAAGGCCCGCCCAAAGACGTCGTGGTCCATCATCATTCTCCCAAAATCACCATTATTACGCTGTAACTATCCCCATAAACAGGCTTTCTGATCAGAGTCAGCCCAGGCTGGGTGCCTACAATTCATTATCGATCTCCCCTTCTAAATCGACGAATACCAAAGTCAACTTCTATTGGACTTAAACTCAACCGGGCTTAATCTAACCAACCTGAGCTGAGCCTCCACTCCCAATCCCAATTCTATCTCCAATCCGAAACCAACCACTCACTCACTCGCTCGCTCGCTCTCTCTCTTCTTCACCTTTACTCACCTGCCATATTCTATTGCTCAACGCCTCCGACCGCCCGATTTCTAGATACTCCAAATCGCTCCTACGAATCAATCCTTCGCCTTTTCGCGTAGCCTTTTTTCTTTCTTTCTTTCTTTCTTTCTTTTTTTTTGCCCCAATATCACCTCTGCTGATTGACAGCGCTCTTATTCGCCTCTTTGGTTCTTGTCTTTCTCGCGCCCGACCGTTGCTTTTCCTCTTGGCCAAGTTAATAGGCATCAACGCCAGCGCGAGTTCATCGCCCCGTCAACGTCTGCCTATACCATCATCACCAGAATGGTGGTAGTCGCTAGTCGTCCTCGCAGGTAAATGTCATGGAAGCGCAGAATGCTGCCCAGTCCGACCAGACGAGGCCTGCTGGCGACACACCTCAGCGGCCTGACTCGAAACCCGACACTTCAAAGTCGACTCCGCCGCCAGTAAGCCCCAAGCCTTCTGAGCCCGTTGACAAGGAGAAGGAAAAGGACAAGGATAAATACACACGACGGAATGCGAATTCTTCATCTGCTGTCGACCAAGATGCGTTGGAAGACCGCGATTCAGACGCCGAAACCATCGTATTGCCTGGCAAGGATGGCCATTCCCCTTCAAAGGCTCGGAAGGTAAGACAGGAGGACAGAAGCGACGGTGATGCCGATGGTGATAACGATGGCGATGCACCCAAATCTTCAATCAAGGCTGCTGGTTATCATCCAGAGCTTGAAAAGAGTTCATCGTCAATCCACGCTCGCGGTGACCCTGTCAAGAAGAAGCGCATTTCGTCGGCCCACATCGAACGCGAGAAGCTGTCACGGGGTAAAGATGCGGCTGCCTCCAGTGGCTTGAGCTCTGCACCAGCGTCTCCACCTCATCACCGGCAGCAGCAGCGTCGCCGATTTGCGGATGACGCGCATTCATCTTCGGACTCTGAACATTCTCATCCCCGACCCGCCAAGTCCATTCGCGAGAAATTGAAATCGGGTGAAAACACGGCATCACATAAGCGCAAGAGTCTCAAAGTCGAGTCCGACGACGAAGGCGAGAGCCGCAAAGTCAGGCGGCAACGAACGACCAGCGCTAGCATCGATTCAGGTCGTCCGCAGAAGGAGCACAAGCCTCTCTCAGCAAAGTCACATCATGATTCACAGAACCGATCCATCTCACCACAAGCTCGATCTCACCGAAGGAGTGCATCCTCCCAGTTACCTGCCTACTCCTCCAACGGCCTCGGCCACAAGAAGAGGCGACTGCCTCCTCCGTTGCACGCCACTGACTATCACTCTGACGACTCGTCAGCAGGTGGCAGTCCTCATCCTCGCAGTTCTAAGCTACGTAATCTGGCAACGCCTGCCGCCGACACAAATGCCTCTCCTGCAAGGATGGCTCCTCATAAGAAGCATCTCGATGCCCATGGTCAGACATTACTCGCTCGCGCCTGTGCTCGAGGAGAATATGAAGGGGCCAAGACACGTCTTACCGAGAGACCTGAGGATCTGAACGTAGCCGACTACGCGGGAAACACACCTCTTCAGATTGCAGCAATTAATGGATGCGAAGACATCGTCAAACTTCTGATCGACGCTGGATGCAATTTGGATTGTGTCAATTACGACAAGGACACACCACTTCTCGATGCGGTCGACAACGGCCATCTGGGCGTTGTCAAGTTATTACTAGACGCAGGCGTCAATCCTAGAAAGGCCAACGTGAACGGGGAGGAGCCAATCGATCGGGTGAGCGACGAAACAGATAATGCCGAGGAGATTCGAGCCGCACTCATGGCTGCAAGGAAGCGAGCAGGAGACCGGAGGCGCACCTCAGAAGAACATCACTCCCACCAAGATCAAGATACGAGGGACTCGCATGCGCCTGATAGCCCACGCCATTCCCCCGCTACAAATTCTGGAACAAGTCGAAGAGCAGGAACTGTACGTGCAACAAAGACAAGAAACGACCTATTGTATATGCCCCTCGATGATAAGACACTTCGACAGGCTGCCGGGCGAGGTGATGAGGAAACTGTCGCACGCATCTTGCAGGTAAAGGAAGGATATAATGACCCCGCTGCCATGGTTGCTGCGGCTCGAGGTGGCCATGACTTGGTGATTCAGCTGCTCCTAGGCCTTGGAGGCGCTAATCCAGATCCCCGGCCTATTTTCAACGCTCAGCCCGAATTCGCGACGCCAATACTAGCAGCAATCGGGCAAGAGAATATCAAAGTCATAGAGTTACTTTTGGAACAAGCTGGATTCGATCCCACACGAAGGTACAGAGGAGAAACATACTACGAGATTGCCCGACACCGGGCAGGTCCAAATTGGAAAGACGAAGAGCATATGCTGAAGAACGCCTACGACGAGTTTAAGAGGAGCGGAAAGAAGACAAACTCTCGCCAGGAACAACAAGACGAAGCTTTGCGTGCCCGACGCGCAAAGGAGGAGGCCCGCCAGCATAAAAGGAGCCTCTCTAGTCCTGAGCCAAAGAAGAAGTCAGCCACCTCCAAGCTTACCAGCCCTAAAGAGAAACGAAGATCCAACTCCATTACAAACCAGGGAGATGAAGGCTCAAAGCGTGGCCCAGGACGACCCCGTAAAGATGATCCTGTCCCGTCCATTAATATCTCAGACCGCGAACAATCCCCAACTATCTCCCAGAAACAGCTTAAAGCTAAACATGCCGATTCAGATGCTGCCGGCGCATCGTCCGAAGGGGAAACACATAAACCGAGGAGGAAGCTTGTGTCCAAGGGGGAGCTTCGAGGGGAACGAGAGCGGCAACGACGCGCCAGTATGGCTTCGAACGCTTCATCTTTCAAAGATCACCCAAGTAGCCCCCATGAGTCGAGGCATGAGGAGTCAGGTGACAAACACGATAAACCCGAAAAGAACAGAGTCGAGAAACTATCCGAAAAGTATCATGATCGTACCAAGGCTCTCAAAAGAGACGAATCCCGGGATCGCTTGTCGGTGTCTGGCGATGGGTCGACTAAGAGACATCGTGCCAGCATCACACCTGATCGACCCAGTAATGGCGACAAGGATGATAGCGAGGTTCCACCCAAGCGACGACGACTTGATAGCGAGACAAAGGAGAAACGGCCCAAACAAGCTTTATCATCTGACGAGAGACCCCGAAAATCCAGCAATCTTCAAGACTCTTCCAAATCATCCTCAAAACCCAGTCATAAAAAGCACGATGAGGAGAAACGCGATAGGCGTGCCGACTCTCACCGTGCAGACACCGACCGAGCCAGTAGTGTCGAAAAACAGATTCATGTCAAGTCAGAGGAGACTGACGTGGAGATGAAAGACGCCGATTCTATCAAGGCCGTGTCTGAATCGGAACTGCAAGCGGCTCGAGCTAAGGAAGCCGAACAAGAGAAGCAAAAGCAAGCCGATGAGGAAGCCAGAAAGAAGGACGAGCTTCGGAAGAAGCATGAAGCACGCAGGAAAGAAGAAGAACGTAAGCGAGCTGAGGCTGAAGCCGTGAGGAAGCGTGAAGAGGAAGAGGAAAAGAAGCGAAAAGAGGAGGCTGCCGAAGAGGAGAGGCTGCAAAAGGAATTAGAGGAGCGTGAAGCCGAGCGCAAACGCAAGGAAGAAGAAGAACGCCAGCGACGAGAGGAGGAGGAGAAGAAGCAACGGCGCGAAGCCGAGGAGAAGGCGCGTCGAGAAGAGGCAGAAAAGCAACGCATCGAAGAAGAGCGAAAGAAGAAGGAGGAGGAGGAGGAGCAGCAGAAACAGCGAGAGGAAGAGGAGAGGCTGCACCGTGAGCAACTCGAGCGAGAAGCCGCCGAGGAAGCTCGCCGTCAACGCGAGGAAGAAGAACGTAAAGAACGTGAGCGACGAGAACGCGCGCATCGTGAGGATATGGAACGAAAACGAGCGGCACGCGAAGCTGAACAGCGACGATTCCGTGAGGAGCAAGAACGCATCCGCCTCGATAAACTGCCTCCCCTCCTACGATGGTTCGACACATGTCCAAACCCCAAGCTTCCTGTCCTTGCCGAGAAATTCAAGCGGATTCAAGGCTGCCGATACGACACAATTCGACACGAAGCTAACGGCACAGCCGAAGGTCGTGAGCAGTGGGTACTTAACACACATGCAGCTCTCCTTCTTGGCGAGAAGGATCTTGACCTCTCTCGGTGTAAGTCCATTAATCAAACTTATTGAGGTAGCCACTGATAATTTTTATAGATACTGCATGGGAAAGGGCTCCTGTAACTGAACTAGCAAAGTTGTCTTTGTGGCGCGTTGAATGGGGTCTTTACTCTCTTCTCGATGGCAGACTGTGGGATCTCGGTCGACAACTCCCCGAATACTACGGTGACGAGGATCCCTCTGAATTAGGTTATGGGACAAAGCAACGACTAAAAGCAGAGGCTTGGGAGAAATTCCTCAATATGGACATGTTCTTTGTTAAGGTGACTACCAGCCACTCAAATCTGCAAAAATGCAAAAAGCTAACATTATACAGGTGTCGGATCTTATGTATACTGTCCCCAACATACCACATCTTCGTCATATTCGTCTCGAAGTTGAATACCGGGAACTTCTAGAGACAGAAGCACAAAGCCGGGGATGGGGAACATGTCGAAAGTGGAAGCAGGATCCGGATTCTGCTCGGTACAACAGGCTTGCTCCACGATGCAAGTACTATCACAATGGCGCTTTCGTTGGTGAGGATAAACCCCAACTCGCACAAACAAGCAGTACACCTTTCCTCGACAAGAGAGTCCCTCGACGCGGACTGGTGCAAGTGTTGCCAGACGACCCAGATTATAGTAGAATATGCCTAGAACAAGGTCTAGAGCATCTCATCAACGGTCACCTCAGCCCGCCTCTTGTCAATGGCATTCATTCATCGCCAATGAGCCAGAAATCAATGGCATCGGGAGGACCCCCTATGAATGGGATGATCAAAGCTTTGACGCCTGGTTCGACCTCGGAAAGCTTGACGATATCGAATGCTGGGCACGAGACTCTTGTAAACGGCATCAACGGGAACACAAACGGGAACACAAACGGAAACCCAGCCCACTGACAGTTAATGTCTCCAACAAGCAGCTGAACATACTTTGTTACATTATTGCGCGAGTTTTCTTTGTTAGCATAATGATCATGGGTGGCGCAGATACAGTGTAGGACTATGGTACGGATTGTTACTTTTCTCAACAACTGAGAATGGTTGCTAGATGGTAAAGTTTTCCTCATGAGCATTGGATCGGAATACTATACAGGCCTATTGTACAAAGAGTTGGCCAGCGGTCGGTTGGATGATTGTCTTTGAAAGATTAGCAAATGACGTTGGGAGGTGTGCAATGTGTATTGCGTTGTTGCTGTTATGAATGAAGCATGACTGATATCTTTATAGAGAAGCAAGGGGAGGGATATTCGGGGTAAAGTCTTGTCTTGTCTTGTTGGTAGACAGACTCTGGCCACTGCATCTGACAGGCTGTACGCAACAATTAACGAAACCCTTTTTTTTATGTAAAAAGAAGAAAAAAACACCAAAAACCATCTTTTTGTGAGAAGAATGTCGATTGACTGATCCATCCCATTCCCTCGAAACCTACCTCGTTGATACGGTTCTGACCTGAGCGTTCAACGTAAATGGTGGAGGCAACTACTAAATCAATTATCTGATTGGCTGTAAGAGGGCCAAACTGGCTGACGTAGGTGTGGAGCAGGTTTTTCTGTCGTGCCCCGCCATTTTCAACTTTCTTTGCAATTTATCACCAAAAGTGCTTTTACATCACGAATTGGGCCACGAACCTAAGATCTGAGGCCAGACAACAACCCAACATCGACTCGAAACAGCTTTTGTAACCGCAACCGTAATCATGGCGACTACAGTGGACAAGGTATGTAGCTTTCCCACCAGAAAGACTATGTCTGTCACGATTTGGCTAACCCCGGTTCCCCTAACAGATCAAAGATATTGAGGCCGAAGTATGTGATAATCCAATCGAACCCTTCCCTAAACGATGCTATCGGAGAAGATGATTGTCAAAAACCCACGATGGGGGACTCTATCGTATAGATAGCCGGGATCAGCTCTGACATGTGTAACCAGATGGCCAAAACCCAGAAGAACAAGGCGACTTCGTACCATTTGGGTCAGCTTAAGGCCAAGCTGGCCAAGCTCAAGCGCGAACTGTTGACTCCCAGCGGCGGAGGTGGTGGCGGAGGTGCTGGTTTCGATGTGGCCAGAACAGGTGTAGCTAGTATTGGCTTCATCGGCTTCCCTTCGGTGGGCAAGAGTACGCTCATGAGCAGACTCACAGGCCAACACTCGGAGGCTGCCGCCTACGAATTCACCACCTTGACCTCTGTGCCTGGTCAAGTTGTCTATAACGGTTAGTCGTTTGTGATATCCCTCCCCCTCGCCTTCTCCATCTCCACCTCCACTTCGATCAACGGATGCGGTGCGGCGCGGCTATTTTCTTGTTCTCGGCTTGATGCCCAATCTCCAATCCCACAACCACCACCACCATCACCATCAGAAGGCGGCTCCTTTGTGCGTCAAACATTGTGGCTGACATGGATTTCTCCAGGTGCCCCCTTGCAGATTATTGACCTTCCCGGTATCATTGAGGGTGCCAAGGATGGTCGAGGTCGAGGTCGACAAGTCATCGCCGTCGCTAAGACATGCCATCTGATCTTCATCTTGCTGGATGTCAACAAGCCTCTGACGGACAAGCGGGTGATTGAGGCGGAACTCGAGGGTTTCGGAATCCGCATCAATAAGGAACCCCCCAACATCACCTTCAGGAAGAAGGACAAGGGTGGCCTCAATATCACCAGCACCGTACCCCTGACACACATCGACCACGGCGAGATTAAGGCTGTCATGAGCGAATATCGCATCAATTCTGCGGACATTACAATCCGGTGTGACGCTACCGTTGATGACCTGATCGACGTTCTTGAGGCAAAGAGCAGAAGGTAAGGCTGAAGTGTGGCAAACACAGCTGCTTTCAAAGTCGAGATAAGTTTAGTTTGCTAACGATCCAACTCGTCAGTTATATTCCAGTTGTCTATTGCCTCAACAAGATTGATTCCATCAGCATTGAGGAGCTTGACCTTCTCTATCGAATTCCCAATGCTGTCCCCATCAGTTCGGAGCACGGATGGAACATTGATGAGCTGATGGAGGCCATGTGGGACAAGCTAAACCTTGTCCGCGTGTACACAAAGCCCAAGGGCAAGCAGCCTGATTACTCTCAGCCTGTCGTGCTCCGATCTACGCGCTGCACTGTTGAAGATTTTGTAAGTCAGATCAGTTTCATGTGGCGGGCGCCCTTTTGGCCGTCCCCTGCGGAGCCTCATGTCCAAAATCCAAATTAGGAATCCTGGATTGCTAATCGAGCTACCAAATAGTGTAACGCCATTCATCGAAGCATTACGGAAGTGTTCAAGACGGCCATCGTTTATGGCAAGTCAGTCAAGCATCAGCCTCAACGCGTTGGCCTGGCTCACGAACTGTGTGATGAGGATGTTGGTAGGTTACCCCCGGAGTCTCCGACAACGACCCTCGACCCCAGCAGCAGCCTAAAGACAGATTGAGAATGGGGGAGACAAGTCTTAGTTAGGCCGCAGTGAGCTTGATCTACCCGATGCAGTCGGGATCTTGCTTCGTTGATGCGCCAGGGCGCCCATGATCCCAGTCTCAGTCTGATCCGTTGCACCAAGGCGGCTAGGGTTGCATTGTATCAAGCTCATAGCAACGCTAACCACTGTAACAGTAACCATTGTCAAGCGATGAAGAGAAACCTTGGAGAGATTGAAGGGGATGATCCCGCGGCAACGCCAGAGGCTTGGTGAGCGAGCGAGACATTGCCAGATAGTTTGGACCGCCGCTTCGCATCAGATTGTTACTGCAGCCATGCCAGCCACCCACCAGTTTGCGACTCTGATTTAGTTCCGAGTGGCTGACGGAGAGAGGGAGAGAGAGGAGGAAACTTCACAGACCAGGGGCTCCCTGAGTGGGATGGATGGGATGCTGATTACTACTACGACAACAACAATAGCAGCAGCAGCAGCAGCAGCACAAATGTTCAATATGAACAGGGCTGACAATGGATGCACGGCTACGAGCACGTCTGGTTGACAAGAAGTATCGACTTGGCTCGACCAGGCACGATAATGATCGGCACAATAGTTTCCGGGGGAAGTCAGAAGCGGCGTGCACACTTACAGGGTAGGCTGATGGGTCTAGAGCAGGGGCGAGAAATTTTTGGGTCAACGGCAGACGACGATGAACAAGGAAGGGCGAGATTTAAGATGAAGATGGAAAGCAACACGGAACGGACTAGCTACGGACGTGGATTTTATACGAAAGCCTGTGTCCGGGTTAGTTTTCCGGGATGAAAGAAAAAGCAACGTTGGGTATCGCGCAAGCAGAAGTAAGCCCGGCAGTTACTGTTGCCGGCTGTTCAGTACATAAGGAGTTACAATCGGTTTGCTCGAAAGATGAAACAAAATGAATGATTCTCGATTATAAAAGTGCAGTCAGTCATCATCAATTGATGGATGGTTACAATATCTTGGCGCGTTGCCATTCATCCATCCAGGCGGCTGAAATGCACAAAGGCTTGACCGAGCGGAGATATTTCCAAGAACAAATCCGAGCAAGGTTTATGATACCGATTGTCGTAACATGAGAGAGCTGACAGATAATAAATCAGCATTGCTCCTGGGGGCGAGACTCAGCCAAATTGAAAGCTATTGATACAGCAGCAACAGGTCAATTGACGGGTATAATTGCGGTAACGGTGACATTCAAATGGACAAAACGCCACCATCTGATATCAACGAGCAGAAGCAGAGCGGGAATGGGATGCAGTTGGGAGTGGTTCGACCTGCATAGCCGAGGGCCTCTTGATCTGCGGCCGGACTGCCCAGCAGAAGCGTGGGATATGCAGCTACAGATGCAGACGCAGACGCAGGGGTTTGAGGCCTACGAATCAGGTTATGCGTAGATTCTTCACGGCGCTTAAAGTCGAGATAGAGGACGAGACAGAGAGACAAAGATTCAAAAAGCGGTTGACTTTTAGGGCATTTCTTAGGAGATTGTTCGTCTTTATCGAGACAAGTGAAACAGACCATCAGTTGCCAAGGCCATTAGCTGTGCCTGAACCAGCCAAGGTAGGTAAGGTACCTAGTATCTACTAGAGGTGCTTACAGAATAATGTTGACTGGAAAGAGAGAGAGAGGAGGTATGGAGTAGCATCAGAGGGTACTGTACACCTACACCTACCTACAGACTACAGACTACAGTAGAGCATCAAACATGTGCTCCGTTCCGTCCACACCCCAGCTAGCTTACTTCCTACTGATTAAGGGAACTTAGTTCTGCACCCAACCCTTAGCCTTTCTTGATGGCGGCGGTAAGAGACGATTCGTGAAAGGCGGAGAGCTCAAGCCTCTTTGGCGAGAAAAACGTCCCGAAGCCCACACCAGGCTTAAACAAGGTTAGCGGGGAGCAAAGGGCCAGGGGGAGTTGAGCAGTAACTAAACCAACCAACAGCCAACAGCCTCTTCCTGCGAGGTCATCTCCACAATAAACCAAGGTAAGGTAAGGTACCTTAGTAGGTTCTTAAGGTTGGTGATGAGGTACCTAAGTTAGTGCACTAGAAAGTCCAATCCATAACAACATACATCACCAGCAGCAGGTAGAGTGGCTGCAGAACAGGGGAAGTCGACTATCTTTAAACTTTTCTTTCTTTCTTTTCTTTCAATGAAATATGATGGGCCATATTTACCCCACAAGTGTCTGTGCCATTCAATTTTCATTCAATAAAATATGTAGTGTGGTCTGCCTACCTACCTAGACACAGAAGTAACAGCTCAGGTAGTTAGGTACCTTAGTTATTCGCGGCAGCAAGCTCAACAAATCCCAGATAAGGTTGAACCCGCTATAAAAGCACAACATTAAGTCTAATAGTTACCTGCGGCATCACTATATGTGAAAGGATTATAAACATCATCATGTGCAGAACAACTGCAGTGTTGATGAGATCTAAATCGAAGTACAAGGGGTAGATGGCGCCTAGGAAGAGTCCATTCATCCTCAACCTACAACATCAACAAGGAACACCCCTGAGAGAGCATCAATTGATTGATTGACTGAATAAACGACCCCTGACAGCGCCTGACTAGCAAACATTTGACCAAATACTATGCGAGGCACACGATTAATATCGACATCAAAGCAAAGAATTGCAGAGCGATTGGTTGGTTTTGGCCACTTATGCGCGAGTTTCTACACCGGGCGTTCAGTATGTACATGGCAATGGATGACATTGGATACTAAGTTAGCGCACCGGCATGATACTTCTGTCATGAGATGAGATGAGATGAGACTGCGCGAGTAGGTATACATCGTACCTTGGTACCCTAGATCTCTCCCGAGCGGCCGCGATCCTTTTTCGTCATCATCTTCCCACTTGGAAGGCCTCGTTTTTTCTTCTCCTGTGTGTATTTTGTCTGCTTACGGTCAAGCTTGGCTGCTTCATACAGGGGCACGGCACCCGGAGCTCAGAAGTCCTTGGTGAGTCCAGATCGATGTAAGCATATGAAGTAAGTAGGTAGGTAGGTAGGCAGGTCATACCTGCCTTGATTATTCATTCAGGTACCTTTGCAATTGCCGTTGTTGGGAGCTAGGTACCTACCTACTTACCTTACTTCAATTCCTCCATCATCAGACATCAAACTCGATACCTACTACCTACTAAACTACCTAGTACCTTCCCTACCTTACGTTAGGTACCTTGGCTACATATTGAGCTGGACTACCTTAGGTAGAAGGAGCCTCGGGACATCAGATGCATCCTCCTTTCTGTCTGTCTACTATGTAGGTAGCTGCATCGTCGACTCACTGTTGTTTCCCATCAACTCTGTCAATGTCAACCTCAAAGCAAACATATGCTAGGCACCATCAGATTACATTCGGCCTACCTAAGTGCTAAAGCCCGGCGCCAGGGATCTTGATCAAACTGGCCAACTGGAACAACACCCGGAAGACGGATTGGACCGTCTATGGCGCGCCACAGCTTTTCTCCCCCCTCCTTCACTACATACTGTACCTCTGCATCTTCTTCTGCCCGCTCATCATCCATGCATTCATCTGGCGCATCGCATCACAGCTCTGATCAGGATCAATAACCAGGGACAAACAGACATACAGTAGAACAGACATGGACACCTTTGCTGCCCAATGACAATATATCTGGGGCAAGCTTATAATGGTGGCCGTAGCTGCATGTCCATTGATTGAACCCTCCGGAGATTGTGCTAACCGTTCCCATCAGGATCCAGCCAAGATGTTGATCCCTCATCCCGACTCCGTTGCTTGGATACGAAAGTTGAAGAAATGAGAATGCTACTCGAGCAATCACCATCCCTCTCACAACTTACCATCACTCGCTCAGAAAAGCAGGACCACGACGAAAGACCGTAACGTGGACAAGGGAACGTACTCCAGTGCCATGGATGCCAGACATGGATGCTGATGGGATGGACTAGGGGCGGAATGGTAACTGGCCATGCCATGGGCGGCAGGCGGCGGCTGTCAAACTGGCTCCAGAAAGGGCCGTCCCACTAGCCTGCCTCTGTCCTTGACCTGACCTGACCTGTCCATGCCTAGTGCCTGGCAAGCCCCAGTTCGACCTTGCTCAGAGTAGCGGTCGATCTTCGTCTTCCATCCACAGTGAAGCCATGGCAAAGCAACGCGACGCATCAAAATGCTACTGGGCACCGTACCATGGCACCTCCAGTCCATCTATGTATGTCCTTCAAGATACAGGATAGGATGGCATGGGCTGGAAATTTTTGACCCACCGACATTCCAGTTGCGGCATCCCGAGCACAATGTCATCATGGTGCCGAGTAAGGTGTGAGAGAGGAAGGGGGTTTGATCTTGGTGGTAGAGGTAGTCTTCATTCGACATGGTTGCTCGTCCGCATAAAGCGAACAAGACACACGAAACTATCAGCGATATGAACTAAACTACAATCGATAAGATCAAACAGAAAGGAATATCGTGAACTGGATTCACAATCAACATTGCAACTGGTCAGGATGAACTCAACATGCATCTGGCATCTTTTTGCTTCATCACACACCTAATACGTCAAGATGGGAAAGAAAGAAAGAAAAATTTCAACGCCAGGTGGACCACGTGCGCCGGTTTGTTACATATAGTGAGATAGCCAGCATGAATTCTCGCTTCTTCCTCCTGGTTTGGACTGGGCTTGCAAGTTTACATTGTGCCGTATCTCCACGGCCACGATATTTGTCTGCACTAGACCTTGACACATAAGCCATGCCGCCTAATGGCTTCGGCCTAAGGGCTTGGAGGAGCAAGCAGATGCAAAAGACAAGGATGCTTCAATGAAGCTTCGGGCCCATGTCTCTCGTCGTTAGCGATGAGGACCCTTAACATCCTGAGGCACTTGCTTTATGGCTGTGCCATCCTGGGACCACGAGGCAAGCAAGCAAGGCGAGGCGAGGTGACGCGAGAGGCAAGGGAGAAAGTCATGGGCTAGGGCATGAGATGAGGAACAAGGCTGAGCGAATCAAATAGCTAAAGCCTTGTTCATTAGTCGCCTCCCTTCTCACTCACCCCATCTCCGCCGCGTCTTCCCTTTGAGACAGTCTGAGCTCCCGGATCTCGCATTCCGGTCGGGCTTTGACCTTGAAGTGCTCCGTGTATCAGAGCTACATGCTCGGGAAGGCAAGAAGAGTTGTGCATCATTCTATCAGAGGGAAAGAGATGAGGCCGCGGGCTGAACCGCTCGAGGCTGAAGCTGAATGATTGTTGTGTTTCGGGCTAATAAGCTGAATTGGTATCCTCGCTGCCACCCATGCCTCGGTGTCATTTTCACTTTTTATCGATGGAGCAGACCCCAAAGTCAATGTCAACCCGCTCGTGGTCGGCGATAATCATCCTTGGTCATTGGAATTTCCTTTACATCAAGCACAAGGGTCATCGTGTACCCCTGCTCTCGAGTGGCCGGGCATGCCGCTGCAATTGCATTTTGCTGCATGCTCTGTATCTAATCCGTGTCCCGTCAGTCGATCTTACTTTGTGCCATTTCGATTCCTTGTTACCACTGTCCCGCCCGGGACTGGATATTATACTAGAACCAGCATGTTAATATTACGATTCAGAGCTTGGGCTCCCAAGCCTGGCCTGACCAGGTTTCGTCTGGGGGGGATCTGTTCTAACAGGTGACCAACTGTCGAAGTGGACTCCTTTCGGGAGAAAGGTCTGACCTATTACAACTCTCTCTCGACCTTCTCCAGTTTAAACCGAGCCTAGTTAGCCACTTCCCATCAGAGTGCATGGATTTTGGCGCGCCGCGCTTTCTAGATTAGACAGAGATGCCCTATGAAAGCTGCAAGTCGATGGTTTTCAGAAGGACTATATCTCTAGCTCGGGCGCGACATTTTCTTCCTTCTCCTCTTACAGTACCCGGCAGTGGACACTGATACGGGACGCCCCATCTTCTGACCTCATCCTCACGAGCTCTTAGCCCTCCCATTGCTTAATCTTTATGGGGGCATGGCCAATCCTCTACTACGCAACATAGCAGGAGCGGGATAAGAGGGTGAAATGGGCTGACAGGTCTGAAAACAAAACCAGCCCTTCCGGAAAGGTAAAATCAACTGTAAAGGGAGGGGGATACAAGGAAACCCTATTACCTTTAGAGGAACGGCATGACTTGAGAGGACTTCCCTGGTCTTATCCCACGGCCCATTATGCTTTACTCGTTGCTTCTTCCGCTTCCCGTTCCGTTGATCAGAAGCTTGTGTCTATGGGAATTGGTTTGATTGAAAACCCTTTCCTGAGACAGTCTTCGCCTATCAGATGGCTGCGGGCCAGGGCTTTTGTGCCTACCCTCGTCTTCTTTCAATGGCTGACGATTCTCTTGCTTTACCCGACCTGGCGATGACCTGGCCAGGATCAACGACAAGAAGAAGAGTCGGCTGAGAGCTCCATAGTACTATACCCTAGCTCACCGGTCTATCCCCGAATCCGAAAGCGTCCATCCTATTACCTCGAAGGTCTGTTTTCAGATTCTGAATAATTTGCTGCGCTTGTTGGCGGGTGAGTATGTGTCTGTGTGTGAGCCTCTGTCTTGCCTACACGCGTGAAGTCTCCCGCTGAGCGTTCAACGTCTTGTCATACACGGTTTGAGCCACTCTCCGTCTTTATCAGCTTCATCCACACCCTAAATGCACATGTACTGTACACACACTTAGACGGCGTCTTCAGAATTCATCAGTTGTCTACTCTGTATGTACATACAGCTTTCTGGCTTTTGCCCACTACCCTCCCACACACACCACTCCTTGATCGCTCGAAGTCACAGGAGACACCCCCCCCCTTGCGAGGAAACCCCCCACACCCTCGTCGGTATTCCTCGTGCGTTCTGCATACATATGTATATGGAGAAGGTCGACCTCTGGGGTCTCATCTTTACATATGTAGCGATACGAATGGCTTTAGGTCTCGCTTGTTTGCACTACGCTATAATTACTGCACTACACATCTTGAAAACCATATACTCCTAACGGCCTGGCCTCGTGTTGGAACGTCCGCCTCAAGTTTTGCGGTCCACCATCAAAACTCTGTCTTGAGATTGCCGTCCGGATCGAGCTACTGGTGGTCCTTTCTAGGCATCGTTACGGCTCGCTGCCCTGTGGCTTCCTCATCCGCCGGCCCACCCTCCACCGACTCAATCCGTTCTTGTCTTGCCTTTGTACATTGCCCTGCCGCGTTTATCCTGAGTCGGCTCTGCTGTCTCCGCAATCTCCACGAGCTCAACGAGGAAAAAGCAAGTAAAAGAAACTTCCCGCCGTGTCTCACTTTGGTGTGCTTGCGTGTTGAAAGACAAGCCGTTTCCTGTCGGAGAAAAGAGGGCTCACAAACAAACTACCGGCTCGAAGTTCAGAAGTTGAGGTCAACTTTCTGCGACCTGACGAGTTCTAAACTCCACTGCGCCGTCATCAAGGCTGAAATCTGCTCCGGGTTTGAGTGCTTGCGTTGTTCGTGTGCTTCGTTGGGCTGTGCAAAAGGTTTGCTGCAATATAATCAACTCTTGTCTAACACGGAGCAAATTGCCCTGAGCTGGAACTGGAGGGATCGACGATAAACGTGGATTCAATTCACTTTTGCACTTTTAGGAACCAATTCAGGCAAGACGATGCATCTCTTCATCGACTGGTGTCAAATGTGAGCAACAACACACCAAGTCTTTTCGTTCCCTCCAACACTGCTTCCAGCTTCCAGGAACTCGGCACCAATCATTTCGCCTCTTGTTCCCCGAGAATTCTTGCAGACGAGACTGTTGGATCTATCAGTATATTAAACGGCTTCAAATCCCCCTTTTCCTTATCCGGTGCCAGCCTAGGCAGCACATACAACAATGAACAACCCCAATGGGACAACTGCAATGGGACATGATAGCACCATGGCCCAGAGTAATGGGTATGGGAGCGATGCCTGGACAAGCATGAGCCCTTACAGTCAAAGCCCATATAGCGCAAGCCCCTTGACTGAATATCCATCCTTTGGCGCCTTTGTCAGTCATGGACTGCCCTCGGAATCAATAAATCGAATGCCCCCTCCACCACCGCAAACACATCAGATGATACAGCCATCCCCAACTCCTATGGCTCATCATCAACTGCCCCTTCTGAATACAACTTGGCCGAGCCAACTGACAAACCCGGCTCCGCCACAGAGTTACTCGGCACCACCCTTATCAATGACACCTGCTACCAGCGCACCGCCCGTGGAGCCCCCTAGGTTACCGACACAGCACGAGAAATCGAGGAAGACTCTTACCACGGAACAGAAACGAGCCATGTGCCAATTCCATGAAGATAACCCTGGTACCCGACAAGCCGATATTGGAGCCCGATTCGGCGTTGAAAGAAGGTAGGCATTTTTGGATCCAAAGTTACAATTCGCCATCGAGAATCTGACAAATTTGACAACAGTACGGTTTCCAAGGTTTTGAGGCATAAAGATCAGTATCTAAAGCGAGACCAAGAGCCAGAAAATGCCGCTGTCAAGCGTGGCAAGGGCAAGCATCCAGACTTCGACCGGACACTCAGCAACTACGTCAGGAGACAACAACAGCGAGGATTCCAAGTCAGCGACGAAGAGATCATGGAACAGGCGAGGCTTTTTGCTCATGCGAGTGGAAACCAGGAGAGTGTCTTGAATAATTTGAATAGCAGCTGGCTGCAGAAGTTTAAACAAAAGCATGGAATTGGACCAGGCAAGTTGATGCGGCGGGCTTCAGAGGCAAACATTCCGGATAGTGCAAGACTCTCGACACTTGCCTCGAAGTCCAGCGATCTATCGCCTTCGCCAACGGGCCAGCTTTCACCGCTTTCAGGAAGTCGGAGCGATGAGGAGGCGCACGCTGATGGAATAGACTTTGACTTCGGGTATAAGCATCCCGAGTCCCAGTCAACAACCTCACTTTCGAGCGACTTCCGAGATAACACGGCCTCTTCATTCTCAGCTGGCACCATGAGCCCGACTGGAACGTTTACTTTCTCCCCCGACCCCAATGTGGGAGGATTCCCTATGGATCAACTTCGAGGTACCGATTACCAACACAGAGAGAAGAGAAGCAACACATTCCCGTCACTCAACATTGACTATGTGAATCAAGTCTCATCGTCAATGGAACCAATAACTCCTCGTCACCCTCCATCTTCAACCGCACCGTCTTCGGCTTTAGAATCGCCGCAGCATGAACTTCAGGCGCCGTTTAGTATCAATACCAACGTCAACTCACCTCCTCCAATGCTGCGCCGCAGTAGCAGCAACTCAAGTATAAATCGATCCACAGCAGCGACAGGTGCTAGTTCATCCACACCTGTTGATTCATCTCCAGTCTCACCCTCCCAGGAGGACGCCCGCCGGGCCGCACAGACACTCCTGAATTACATCCAGACTGCTGGCACTTTCGACTCTAACGATTATATGTCAATCGTTCAGCTGACCAAAAAGCTCAAGATCCACCAAGGCAGACCGTCGATAGGAGGACTCTCTCGAATCCCGGAAGGCGATGTTGAAGCCCCTGTCCTCCTGTCGACCAAGATGGAATCGGTTTGAAGTCGGGCCATGCTCATAGCATTGACTGTGTGTTTCTTTTTCGTACCTATGTCTTATCAATCAAGTCTCTTTTCAAATGGGATTTCTTTGAGGGCATAAGGGTGCTTAGAATATCGTGGTTGGGGCCATTTTGGGTCAGTGCCCTGCTCACGCGGGTAACTGACTATCAGAGCATTCAAAATGTTGGCACTGGCCACGATTTGAAGTGTTTGTTGAGTTTGTTTTGCATTTCCAACCGCACTTTGGCCGACTATTCTTTCTTACATAAAAAAAAAACCTGAAATCAAAATAACAAAAAACCCAGGTTAACGGGAGCGAACTTTTTCTTATACACGATACCACCCTTGGAAAGTTTATTCTGCCGCTCGCGCGAGCCCGAAGAACCATATACAAACAGTCGTCCACACGAACTTACAATTGAAAACTGCTCGTTTCGCAAACGAGGTGCGAGGGAAGAGGCAAATGATCGGAAATAGGTGGGAATGATGGGGTCAAGGACAACATGGTAGCAGGGAAGGGGTACACAACAGGGCGACGATCTCGGCAACAACAGTTTAAGGGGCAACGCAACATGATGCGTTTGTCAATGCTTGTTTCCTTTTCTGAATGTCTTCAGTTCCCATTCACATCTTTTCTTTTTTCCTGGTTGCATTTTACGGCATTGACGTGGAGGGATTAATTGTCTGCGCATACGCTCGTTTCTTTATATCATCATCATTACTTGTCTATATTCTGTTCAAAGACGAGAAGGTATCTGCTGCGAGGCACGGCACGGCACGGCATGGTATGGCATGACATGTCACAAGGAATGAGGTGGCACATGGTTTACAAAGCGCCTTCTTGAGGTCGCTATGGTTTTCAGGACGGCAACGGAAAAGAGGCCGAAGAGGCTCTTTGGTTGAGGGAATGAGTGCTGATGCTAGTTGAGTGTAGCCCACGAGCAGCTCGAGGGTGTACTGGAGGTGGTCAAATGTCTGGCAGTCGAGGGCATCCCTTCTTTAGTTGAATGGGCGGCATCTGTGCATTTCGGGATGTCTTTGCTCTTGACTCTTATCGTTCCATATTGTCGTGATTTCTCAAAACTCTGATTAAGCATTATTAACTTGTCAACAAAGGGGTATCATCAGTCTGAAAGAGCGTCTACAGATCTATTCAGCCAAGCCTTTCTTCCCAAAGCTCCGTCACGCTTTTCTCCGTCAGTTCAGGCATCAGGCGAGCAAGTAGCAGCTCAAGAATGCTGTACATCAGATGCTTGTTACAGTACTCATCGTCTAGCACAAGAAGCAGCCTCTCAATTTCATCTACCAGATCCTCGTCATCTGATAAATCACCCTCGCTCTCCGCACTTGGCCGCCATAAGCGACCACCAAAATAAAGCCTTCCCACACCCTTCGGTAGCAACCCCCAAAGAGACTTAGCGGCTCTACGACGCAGGGCTTGCAGCTCGGCCTCGGACGATGGTGGGAACAAGGTCGTCTTACTAGGGGCGTTATTGGGAAAGAGGACACTGCGAAGGGTACGCAGAAGAGGGGGCAGATTCGAGGGAGAGAAGAGGGAATTAATGTGATGCGAGAGGAGTCTGTGAGAGAGATAGGTTAGCACGTATTGGCCTTACTGTGTATTTGAGGTAGTACAACGTGGGGGGTTCAATGATCGGAAACGTTATATGCAATAAGGGGCACGTCGAGTGTATGTCGGGCCAGCCGATGTGATGCGATGCGCTGCAATGCAATGCAGTGTGAGGGTGAGAAACAAAGCTCAAGGCGAGACGAGGCAGTTATTAGCCTATTGGCTTTCACACTCTGTCTGGGCTGGCGCATAAAGTGGTGTCTCCATGTTGATCCGTCCCACGTTAGATGGATATGGACCTAATTGGGACCAGGGAAAGCTCTACAAGATGAGGCTTGCAAGGTGCGGGGAAATGGATGAGGAGGCGCATTCGTCGTCCATGTTGGTATAGGTCTCTCATGCAGATAGAGATGTGAGATTACACAACAGGTTTACAATCCAGGTCGCGGTTGAGTGTGGGTAGCATATGACCAGTCAGCCCTGTTCTCGAACCACTCCTTCGTCGTCAAGGATCGTGTAAACAGCTCTGCGTGGAGGGTGCAGAAGACTCTGATGGGTCCGACATGTCTCGGGCTCTGAGAAAGAGTTGAGACCGACCGGTCAGACCAGCCCGGACAAGCCAGACCGCTCCTGGAAGGTTCGCGAGTGTTGTGGCCAAGACTGTGGTGAAAATCTTGAGTATGGTTTCCACATGCTAGTATAGCACAACCTCACCGGAAATGATAAAGGTAGTGTTATAACGGGTGGCGCGGCACGGAGCGAGAGTCAATTCAAGCTCATTGCTGCATCGCCAAAGAGCGGGTGGTCCCCTTGGAGAAGCTGACATGGGCAGGGCGCGTAATCTTGACATTTCGCTGGATGAAAAGGCCTAGCTTCGTGCACCATGTCAAGCAATCAGGTGTCAAAGACAGCGCTATGCCTTTCGATTGGTTGAAAGCCCAAATCCCAAGACCCATATCAATCATGGTCGCGACCCCGAGGAACATGACAAGAAAAAAGGTCTTGTCTTGGTTTGATAGTCCTCGTGTTGAAATTGTGGGCTGTGGGTTGCGTGGGCGTGCGATGATGCCGGTTTGGAAGAGGTCATAGACGGCATGGGCCGCTCCCAAGACAAGGCGGGCCGTTTGACCATGCCTGTGCCGCTGAAGAAATCATTGTCCTGAAAGCTCACTGGAGCTTCAGGAGGTCCAGTGACTTCAGACTCATGCGAGGTGAATACTGTCTGGTGACGGTGCAGGTGTGAGGAAATGGAATAGAGACGCTCATATCTTACCTGTCAATAGGGCCATCGTGGCCAGCGATTCGTCCAGGTCCGTTGACCGCGCCGTACTGTAAAAGTGATAGAAATCCATCCAGCCAAGGCATGCGCAAGCTGAGCTCAAACAGATTTCCAAGACATGTCCATACTCGACACGACAGGATCGGCGCCTTAACGGGGTCGAATGACCTCGGCGGAGACTTGTCGTGATCCAGCAAAGCTTCTTTCTCATCCAAGGGCGTGGCCCTAGCGGGAAGGGATGATGCCATCACCAGAGCAGTCGTGATAAACCGGAGCGAGGCAACTACCAGCATCCCAAGCTGAATAACGGCAAGGAACATAGACCTTACAGACCAGCTGCGACGGCCTTTTACGTCAACCTTGGGCCCACCAGCACCGTTTTGGGTCTCTGCAACCACTACCCCTTGGTCTTTTCTCTGTCGCAAAACCCTGGCCATGATACAGATGCCCTCATACAGCATCCATGGCTGAGAGGCCTTATTGGCTATAACGTTACCAATTATAAGCTCCGAAAAGATCTGTTCAACGAGAGACGTAAGACAAGGGTTCTCGAGGTCTTCTGTGGGCAATAGGATCGCGAGGACGCCCTGAACCAGCAATTGGCGATACAATGCTTCATTCTCTTTCTGGTCGGATATCGTGTCTGGGCAATCTGGGTGGGGGACTGGTGCGAGGTGTGGCAGAGGGCACATGGCGTGGTAGGCCTCTCGGGGGTCGACCTCAACAGGCTGTCTGGCGATAGGGCTATGAGAGATATGGTATGCTGGTCACCGTTAGATAGGAACGGCATCGCAGAGTTCAAGTCCTCACATGTTATGTGCTTGTCCAGCAAGTCAGGTATCTCATCCAACACTAGGCTCTCTAGATCAACCTTCCGGAACCGCTGTTCCAAGGCCCGGGAACAGTGGGCGATAATGTGCAATATCTCTGATACAAAGTGTTCATCCGTAGTGATTTTGCTATACCAGCTCTGCACGAATTCTCTCATGACAATAGCTAGCAGGGCGTACAACTGAAGGTCAACATCGTTGCGACTAGTCAATGGTGGAAGCAGCTCGTCTATAGGCACTTGCGAATCGCGGCTCTTCTCCCCCAGCTGAGGGGAGCAGAGGGTACGACGTATCAGAAGCGAAGTCGCTCGGTCGGACAAGGGATCGGTAGCATTAGAGCGTAAAGGGCGGCGAGTAGGAGAAGCCATATCGGCAGAGGTCGGCGACTCGGTATCAAAGGCAACCGATTTGGGGCGTGGGGCTGGCGGATGGGCAGGAGGCACGGCCGGAGCCACAGAGGGAGTAGCGGTCATGACCGAAGTGATCGGCGAATCTCCAGTATCATGACCTGTTCAGTAAGCGGGAGGAGGATGGCGATGGCGAGTTTAAGGGATGTTGGATTTCGAGGTTTAGGGTTGAAGTCAAGTTAACATCGGGTCGCAGGGCAGGCCGCATACATTCCATGTTAAGCTCCTGGCTCCTGGCTCCTGGCTACTGCCCGCGCACGGCACGGGTTGGCCCGTTACCTGAACCGTGCGCTGCATGCGTGCGCTGGGCGGGGGAGGCCGCATGCATGAGATACCATAACCCATGCTGTAACTTCCCGAGTAGCAGCAATGAGCATTCCAAACAGACTAAAGTGGTATAAATTGATTGAATACAGTTCAAGCCATAGAATAATCAGTACCTACCAAGCCTACAAGCTTACCTCCCTACCTACTAAGATAGCTGCCAACCCTGAGCTGAGGTAATTTTCAATGACGGAAACGTAGAAAGTCTGTTTCAGGAGATGTTCTTTTTCTGCTAACGCTCATCCTCAAAGGTGTATAACTCAGAGCAATGAGAAATGCTTCCGGTCCTTTGAAATCTGCCAGCCGGCACCTAGGTATACTACAGATTCTGTACATTATTGGTACAACTGCCTCCTCCTCGTTTTTATCTACCTACCTACACAAGGCTATATTCAGGCGTCCCTTGTGGCCGTCTCATATCTGCAATTGTACGGTCAGCTCGGCTCGTTTTCAACAACGGATTGACAACAACATACCTCTTACCACGGAATGCCCATACCCCCCAGTTACCACAGCTGACATCCTGGGGGTCCATGTCGTTCAGATCCCATCGAAGACTCCTGAAAACATTCTCTCCAGGCTGAAGAAGAATATCAAATTCGCCCTTTGACTTCTTGTTCACCCACTCGACGTCGCGTTCCATGTCAAACTGGGTATAGCCTGTGCTGATAATAGGGATCTTAGTCTCAAGGAGAAGGGGTAGGGTTTCTTCCCATTCGTGACTGCTTGCAGGATGACCCAGACCAGGGTGAAATAGCACAAAGCAGTCGAAGTAGGGATCATATGGTGCAAAGTGTTGCGTCTGGTGGACTGTGTGGTAGTAATCCACGATTGTACTTATCTTCATCTTGTACCAGACGCGATCCTCTACCACGGCTCCAAAGGGGTTTGAAGGGGTACGTTCTGGCAACGGGAACTCGTCGTCACGGTTGGCCATGCTCTCAGGTCCAACAAATATGAGGTGTAGCCTGGCTTCGGGAAACATATGTGCCAGCTGAACCCAAGCAGGTCGAGGGAGAGAAGATTCAGCACGAGCTCCTAGAATGAAAATTCTGACAGCTGGTGCCTCGGGTTTGAGCTCACCAACCCCGGTTCCTCGACCTGACTTGGGAGGATGCAAGTTGTATCTCAATGCTGGTACCATCAATCAGTTCATGGCTATTCTCTGGTCAGTCGTTGCACTAACCGCTGAAACTCTTCAGTCCCTCTGTAGTCATTCGCTCTCCAGCCTTGATGCTGTAAGGGCTAAGTTCATGGAGAATACTGCCAATAGTTACGGGATAAGTCAAGAGCCGGGTAATCTGTCTCATCTGACGATCAGAGTTGACAGCATCAAACTCTCTTGTATACATGAAAGTATCCCAATTTGTCATGTTGATCGCCGCATGTTCCATCTGAAGATCTGGGAGGTTGCCTTCTTCGAATACTCGACCCGAGCGCAAATCGTGGTCATCTTCGTTAATTTGTCTAAGAGTGTCGCAAACTTCCAAGTGCTTTTCGTAATCATCCATCCAATGTTCCTCGCAGCAATAAACTGGTAGGCCACAGTCTGGGCATTCAAAGTTGACGTGCTGGGGCGGCTGGGTTCCTTTCGCAGCCTCGGGGTCCTCGGGTTTCGGGGCAATGGTAGGAAGCTTCGTTTGCTGGTGGTCAGGGTGAGGGCAGTAGGCGTGCTGTCGCATAAAAGCAGCTCGTTGCCGGAACTCTGGTACTGGCGACTTTGAAAACGGGTGAAAGAGGTTGTCTTGACTCAGGCGTAATGGTGACGGAGACGACTTATTGATCATAGGTGCGCTGGCCTCGGATTTTGTCACTGAGGAAGTGGAAAAGTCTCGGTTCTTGGGCGTAGGCGTAGCTCTTCTTTGGTCTTTGGTAGTTGAATGTCTTCGGATATGATGGGCTGATATCCTCATCCATGGCCTAGCGGCCGCTCCAGAGGCCAATTGCCTCCGAACAGTTGCAGAACATTGCCCACAGATGCTCGAGGCTGCTTTCCTCAGAGTGGGCTCCATCTTATAGACAAAATCAGCCAGATCCTGGACGCAGTTCAATGCCCAGATTTCTTCGGAAGGCCTGATATCGCTGAAGTGGGATAATTCAAAGAGCTCGGACCACAATTATCTGCGTCGCAAAATAATTCCTCCGAAGCGCGCCAAACTTTTGACATCAAAGCTCGCTCGAGTTTCAAAAGCTCCAACCATCAGCTTCGACGCGACACAATCAGACCTGCCTTTGTATTTGAAGCCGCGCAGGCTCATCTGCGCCTAGCCGCAAACATGGCGACCACGTCGAACATGTTCTTGTACTCGCTGACGGTCCAGCCGCCGACAAACGTCACGCAAGCGGTCCTGGGCCAGTTTGCAGGCACTAGAGAACAGCTTATCATCACTGCTGCTGGCTCGCAGCTCTCCCTACTACGACCCGATCCATCCCAGGGAAAGGTAATTACCCTCCTATCACATGATGTCTTTGGCATCATCCGTTCCCTCGCCGCTTTTCGGTTAGCTGGTAGCAATAAGGGTAAGTCAATCCAATACCCCTCTCAGGAAAATCACTTAGTGATATTCGAAAGCGATGCCACAGACGCGTCGACCATAGCGCTACCGAGTACTTGATGTCCTGTTGCAAGAATCCCAAAGCTAACAAATCTTCCAGACTACTTGATCATTGCGTCCGACTCTGGTCGTATCACAATCATTGAGTACCTCCCTGCACAGAACCGCTTTCACCGTTTACATCTCGAAACTTTTGGCAAATCTGGTGTACGGAGAGTCATCCCTGGCGAGTATCTAGCCTGCGACCCTAAAGGTAGAGCTTGCTTAATTGCCTCAACAGAGAAGAACAAACTTGTCTATGTTCTCAACCGTAACTCACAAGCCGAGCTCACAATCTCGTCACCGCTTGAGGCCCACAAACCTGGCGTGCTGGTCATCTCGATGGTTGCGCTTGATGTTGGCTACTCTAACCCGGTGTTTGCCGCGCTCGAGATTGACTACTCCGAGATTGATCAAGACTCGACCGGCCAAGCAATGGAAGAGTTGGACACTCAACTGGTCTATTACGAGCTTGATTTAGGACTCAATCACGTTGTGCGCAAGTGGTCAGACCCTGTTGACCCAACAGCCTCAATTCTGTTCCAGGTCCCTGGTGGAAATGATGGACCGAGTGGTGTGCTCGTGTGCGGTGAAGAAAATATCACATATCGACACTCAAATCAGGAAGCATTCCGTGTTGCCATCCCTCGTCGACGCGGTGCCACTGAGGATCCAAACCGCAAGCGCACGATCGTGTCTGGTATCATGCACAAGCTGAAAGGCAGTGCAGGTGCGTTTTTCTTCCTCCTTCAAACAGATGACGGCGATCTCTTCAAACTCTCGATCGATATGATTGAGGATGAGGAAGGCAACCCCACAGGAGAAGTCAAAAGACTCAAGATCAAGTATTTTGACACTGTTCCCGTCGCCTCAAGTCTTTGCATCTTGAAGAGCGGTTTCCTCTACGTTGCTTCTCAGTTTGGTAACTACTCATTCTACCAATTCGAAAAGCTCGGTGATGACGACGAGGAATTAGAGTTTTATAGTGATGACTTCCCAGCGGATCCCAGGGCTTCTTACGAACCAGTTTACTTCCACCCTCGGCCAACCGAAAACTTGGCCCTGGTTGAGAGCATCCCTGCCATGAACCCCCTCTTAGATTGCAAGGTCGCAAATCTCACTGGAGAGGACGCACCTCAAATCTATACCATTTGTGGTAATGGTCCCCGAAGTAGCTTCAGGATGCTCAAGCATGGCTTGGAAGTCAACGAGATTGTTGCCTCTGAACTGCCTGGAATTCCTTCTGCTGTGTGGACGCTGAAGCTGAATCGCTCAGAACAGTACGATGCTTACATCGTACTATCATTTACCAACGGTACGCTAGTTCTCAGTATTGGTGAGACTGTTGAGGAAGTCAGTGACTCCGGTTTTCTCACAAGTGTTCCAACGCTGGCGGCCCAGCTCCTTGGTGACGATGGACTGATCCAGGTTCATCCCAAGGGCATTCGACATGTGCGTAATGGTCATGTCAATGAGTGGGCCGCCCCGCAACATCGCTCCATTGTTGCTGCTACAGCCAATGCTCATCAGGTCGCTGCCGCTCTCAGTTCTGGTGAGATCGTCTACTTCGAGATGGATGCGGACGGCTCACTGGCTGAGTATGATGAAAAGAAGGAGATGTTCGGTACCGTTACTTGCCTAAGTCTGGGTGATGTCCCCGAGGGACGATTAAGAAGTTCGTTCTTAGCTGTCGGTTGTGACGATTGCACTGTCCGCATACTCAGCCTGGATCCAGAGTCGACTTTGGAAAACAAGTCAGTTCAGGCTCTTACCGCCGCGCCAACATCGCTGGCAATCATCGCAATGGATGACTCATCGTCGGGCGGTTCTACCCTCTATCTCCACATCGGTCTACACTCCGGTGTCTATCTCAGGACAGTTCTTGACGAAGTCACTGGTGAGTTGACAGACACTCGCCAAAAGTTTCTCGGTCCCAAAGAAGTCCGACTTTTCCAGGTCACAGTTCAAGGTAAGACATGCGTGCTTGGTCTAAGCTCCAGGCCTTGGCTTGGTTACACAGACCCGATCACAAAAGGTTTTGTAGTGACGCCCCTAAACTACGTCGACCTTGAGTGGGGTTGGAACTTCAGTAGTGAGCAGTGCGAAGAAGGCATTGTTGGTATACAAGGTCAATCATTACGGTACGTTGCTATTCCTTTTTTTTTTGACTCCTAATATCCAGTTGCATATGATGAGAAAACGGGATCCTATGCTTTAAGCAATGAGGCCTATTACGCATTTTTTCCA
Organism: Fusarium xylarioides; assembly: GCA_013183765.1. NCBI lineage: Eukaryota > Fungi > Ascomycota > Sordariomycetes > Hypocreales > Nectriaceae > Fusarium > Fusarium xylarioides. Next base: position 29,236 of record SRZU01000221.1, on the reverse strand, counting down.
ATTGTTCCTACTGAAGCAACACATTCCTACAATGTTTTTGTGGCATCGCAAAGCGAGGCATGCGCTAACGCTGGCAGAATTTTTAATGTCGATCGGCTTGGCGATACACTCATCCAGAAATCAATTCCTCTGACTTATACCCCGAAGAAACTTATAAAGCACCCTGACCAGCCTCTCTTCTACACTATCGAGGCAGATAACAACACTTTACCACCTGAGTTACGTGCACAACTTTTGGCAGACCCTAAAATCATCAACGGTGATTCTAGAGTGCTCCCACCTGAAGATTTTGGCTATCCCAAAGGTACACGTCGATGGGCATCTTGCATTAATGTGATAGATCCGCTTTCCGAGGAAGGACAGGTTGTGCAAACGATTGATCTGGAGAACAATGAAGCGGCAGTCAGTGCAGCAATCGTGTCTTTTTCAAGCCAAGATAACGAGAGCTTTTTGGTGGTCGGTACCGGCAAAGACATGGTGGTCAATCCTCGCAGCTACAGCGAAGGATATCTACACATTTACCGATTTCAAGATGGGGGGCGAGAACTCGAGTTCATTCACAAAACCAAGGTTGAAGAACCACCTCTAGCTCTTTTGGCTTTTCAAGGAAAAGTGGCTGTTGCAGTTGGAACACAGTTGCGTATATATGATCTCGGCATGAGACAGATGCTCCGCAAATCTCAGGCTGAAGTAGCAGCGCAACAGATCGTGTCGCTGAACACCCAGGGCAGTCGAATTATTGTTGGTGATGTTCAACAGGGCGTAACCTACGTGGTATACAAGCCTGCGTCGAACAAACTCATTCCCTTCGTTGATGATACCATCGCAAGGTGGACCACATGCACAACCATGGTAGATTATGAGTCGGTGGCCGGCGGTGACAAGTTTGGAAATATGTTCATTGTCCGCTGCCCTGAGAAGGCCAGTGAAGAGGCTGACGAGGAGCAAACGGGCTTGCATCTTATTAATGCGCGAGAATATCTTCACGGTACACCTCACAGAGTGAGTCTGATGTGCCATTTCTATACACAGGACATACCAACCAGTATCACCAAAACGAGTCTGGTAGTTGGTGGCCAGGAAATTTTACTATGGAGCGGTATCATGGGCACTATCGGAGTTTTCATACCATTTGTCAGCCGTGAAGATGCGGACTTCTTCCAGAATCTCGAACAACACCTAAGGACCGAGGACCCCCCGCTCGCCGGACGAGATCATCTTATGTATCGCGGCTATTATGCTCCTGTCAAGGGGGTCATTGATGGCGATCTATGCGAGCGGTACAACCTCTTGCCCAACGACAAGAAGCTCATGATTGCCGGCGAATTGGACAGATCGGTCCGAGAGATTGAGCGGAAGATTTCTGTAAGTTCTCCTTGGCCCGACATTTGTATCTCGCAGTTTGCTGACTAAATTTCAGGATATCCGTACACGGTCCGCATTCTGATGAAGGAAAAGTGGTATCTTTAGTATATCCTATGAAGCTATTGTACAAAACTTGAAGTGTTTGGGTTGTTGGCGGCGTTAACGTACAGGGCTAAAAGTCCCTGTCTTGGAAGAAAATAGGTAATCAACGAACCGAACCGTGTGTTGAGAACCGCTACGCGGTACGAACCATGAATCTAATATTCAACCCGAAGCTCGATCAGAGTCCTCTCCAGAACGGGCCGCGGTTCTTATATTTGTCGGCCTTCTTGCTTTTGCCAGAGGCTGGATTTTCTTGCTCCCATTTTTCATCGTCCAAATATGCTGTAACAGCGTTCTCAAGATCATAGCTAGATTGTTCCAAGTACAGCACAGCCATGTCATAGTCGGAGACTTTGCAGGATGTCATGAAGCGGCGAATCTTGCCCTTCCTCAGCTCCTCATCTTCACCCTCGATGGGCCGCGGTGAGAGGCTAACTCCGCCCCTGTAATACTCGCCAGGAATCAACACGGTTCGTCTTCCAAGAAGCAAGTGGTCGCTCGTGATGTTATTACTTCGTCGCAGAGCATGAGCGGGCACGCCGTATCGAAGAGATAAGGAGCTGACGCTGTCATGGCGATGGTCAAGGAAATGCAGGATATCCGGAGCATCTCCTTTGATAGCATCCTGCGCCAATGCTGCCTTCTCATCGGCGACATTCGGCGTAGGTGAGGCTGCGGAGTATGGTGGCGGCGCGCCGGAGATATGTGCAGCCCTTGAACTGGACGATGGCAGCGATGTATAAGCCGGCGGTTCCCTCAACCCCTGCGGCAGAGACGTCGGCCCTGTCGAAACCTGACAGTATGGACAATAGTCGGCAAATCGCTCGTTCTTCTACCAAGCAAGAGTATCAGCTTCAGCCTGGATAAAAAATGATCGTGTAGATAGATGACGAACATGGATACATTTGCCACAGATGATTCTCGCACAGCATGCGACTCGACGATCTTGCGGAAGAGATAGTTTCTCTTTCGTGTACGCTGGCGTTGAGGAGAGGATGGTTGCACACGTCGAGCAAGACTCCATGATGTCGCGAATATTGAAGATCAGTTTGTTAAGTCAGGGTTTAAGAAAATAGATCCATATCTAGATACGGTACCTAAGGATTCAACAGTACACTTGAGAGTTGCACACCTATCCTCCCACGAAGGTCGTGGTTGTCCAATCACGTCATGGGGGCGCTAGTGGCCGCCTGTATAGACGCCACCCAACTGGAAAACGGATGGCTGCATACGGTATCGATCATATCCACGCGACTCAAAAAGACGTTATCATAAGCAGAAATGCATATATTTTGACTGCTCAACCTAGATGTTTCCTCTTACTATCAGCCCTGCACAGGTTTCTACATTTCCGTATTGTCCCAATCAAATGTGACCTTGAGTCTCAGGTGTCTCCGCTGAGGCTTTCTCCTTTGTCGCAATACTCAGCCAAGACTCTTTTAACCTTAACCTTTTCAACTTACCAGGTCCATCATCCCCAACATCGCGTTTCGTCTATACTCGTTCAACCTATACTTGGCCCAAGTTATATTCCAGCGATCTATAAGAGCACCCAACATGAGCAAACCATTGGCCTTCGGCCTCAACCTTAGCAAGAAGCCAGGCGCGTCGAAGCCCCCTCCACCAAAACGAAGGCCGATGTTTGGTGATGATGATGATTCCGACAACGAAGGCACAGTTGGGGAGGGCAAAGCTGAAGAGATTGGAGAGTTCGATGGCCGAGGTCGCGCTCAAACCGCAAAAGCCAACATCATCAAATTAGGCAAACCGAAGAGTGGTCCTCCGACTCAACCCCCGAAGCTCAAATCCAAGGGTCAGCCAAACATAATGTTTGGTGATCTCTCTAGCTCTCTAGCATCACGAAGAAACGCCGAGGCTGCCACGGAAGTCGATGCTAGCGTCTACGAGTACGATTCTGTTTACGATTCTCTCAAACCAAAGAAACAGATCACGAAGGAGGATCAAGAAAAACAGCCAAAATATATGAAAAACATCCTGCAGGCAGCCGATGTACGGAAGCGCGACGCATTGATTGCAGAGGAGAAGAAAATTGCGCGGGAACGAGAGGCCGAAGGAGAGGAATTCGCCGACAAGGAAAAGTTTGTCACAGAAGCATATCGTAAACAACAGGAAGAGAATAAAAGGCTTGAAGAGGAGGAGAGAAGACGGGAAGAGGAGGAGGCAAAGAAGAACAAGGGTGGTGGCATGTCTGCCTTCTACAGGAAGCTCCTCGACAAAGATGAGCAAAGGCATTCGGATGCTGTCAGGGCGGCTGAGGAAAAGGTTAAGCACGGCGCACCCGAGAACGAGAATGCAGACGACGACGAGCAAGAGAAAGAGAAGACAGAGGCCGATATCGCCAAAGAGCTTAACGAGAAGGGCGCCGCAGTTGCCATCAACGAAGACGGTCAAGTGGTGGACAAGCGCCAGCTTCTCAGGGGTGGTTTAAACGTTGGCGTAAAGAAGAAAGAATCAGTCCAACGCGAAGCGGAACGACAAGCTGAGCGGCCGCAAAAGGATGTGGCAAATCATCGGTTTGGAAGAAAACAAGCTCAACGAGAACGACAGTCACTCATGATCGAGCAGCAGCTTGAGCAATCAATGAAGCGATCACGGGATGACGAAGCGGCACAAAGGGAAGAAGTCGAGCGAGCTTCGAAGAGCCGGAAGACAGAGGGCGAGATCTCAAGTGCGAAGGAACGATACCTAGCTCGAAAACGAGCGGCCGAAGAAGCGAAGAAGGCTGCTGGGGGAACTTAGATACCCAAACTCGGAAATTGAAAAAGGTTGTATACAACGACATGGCATGGCTATTGACACAGCATCCCACTCATATCTCCTCCGGTTCGTCTATTGCCCTGTTCTATCCTTAATCGATTCTTCGTACATGATAATATCTCCTCCTGGGCGTCATCCGACCCGTGTTGTCACAATATGTTACAATCTTGCGCTTTCATAAAAATTGTCGCAAGCCGTTGGTTTTTTTGTTTTGGGAATCTTCGCCTCTTCAATTCTGCAAGCTAGCAGACTCTTGCCTTAATCGGGCAATGTATGCTGCGTTGACCATGTTCCAAGCGGCCATGTACTTCTCCATGCAGCTGGTCATGCAAGTCGTCTCGCCGCTCGATAGAGAAGTTCCGGGCTTGGGGACGCACTTCTCAAAGCAAGTCTCTTGGAGTTTCTACGTAGGCTATTGTTAGTCTTGGGTAGAAGGTAAGGAATTGCGAAATGGACGAACCTCAATGAGAGTACGGGCGTTAACCAAGTTGGCCTCCTGCTGGACCTGCTTGATGACAGCAGCCTTGACTTGTGTGGAATCCATGGTTGTGATGTGCGTTTGACAGTCGTGACGTTAGTTTGTCTGTGAAGCTTGGGCGACTGTTTATCGCAAAAACGTCGCGGGCTGGAAAAACTATCGGTCCGGGGCAGTGCTCATCAGCTTCACTTGATTTAAATCAAACCTAAGTTGGAACCAAAATCAGCTTCATTGACTGACAAAAGCTCCTGGATTTGGTAGCTAATAGTCGTTTCACACCCAACCACTTAACCTCAGATTGCTACGGTTTCTAGCTAAGTCTCTGTTTTTCTCATGATCACGTATCGTGATAGGTGTCAATGTACAGACATGACTTGTTTGCAACCTGGAGGTAAGCCAATAACAGTACCATTTATTACAAGCAGAAAGAATTTGTTATGTGTTAAGGGCCTTGGTTGTAGTCGAGGCCTGTTTTCTGGACTACAAAACACCCTGCGGTTTCCCTTCGAGATACCGCATTGGTATCCTCAATGTTGACCTGCTTAATTGTAAGGATGATATAGACTCTCTCGGCCTTGAGACCCAACATCCAACTAAGACGTCGGTCGGAAGTAGCGTCTCTGGGAGTCTAGATAGCAAGGGTAGACGTGTTATTTCCGGTGCTGACTTGTGGCGTGGGACTTCCCACCATTGTCGGTTCATCTCTTCCTCCCCTGTAGCGAACAAAAAACTGCGTCACTTTACGCTGAGGGAGGTCTTGAGATTTTCACCCCTGACCAGTGCCCGAAGTGGTCAACTTTCTTTCTATGTCATCCAGGGATGTTCGAATAGGAATCTCGCCAGTCACGGTGATACTACCGAGTTCTTGTTTGTATGGGAAACCGAAAAATGTGTGCTCCTATTGAATCCGGGAGATAGGCCCATCTCGTCCCTCCGGTTACCTCAGCTTCATTGCGATCTCCCACCCTCCGTACACTTATCCCAGCGCGGGACCCGATCCTGTTGCCATCCTCATCGAAATATACGTTTCCGTTATCCGCTATGGCCCAACCGCTGCTGCTAGGCATGGGTGTGACGGGAGGGAGTAGACCGCCATCCCTAGCACCGCGCAGAATGCAGAACGCCTTTCAAACCCTCAATGCCCGGGGCTCGCTACTGTCCCCGAGGAGTGGGACTTGAGCCAGCTCTTGGAGAAGCGGTCTCCAGCAGACGGTGCCATTGTTATAAAAACGGCTAAATCAGAGTGTTGGATAAAGAATACGGAGACATGAATGAAGTGCCAGACAAGATGTAAGTTGCAGATAGCAGTAGTTCGAGGACCTCAGCTAATGTTCCAGTTCAAAGAATGTTGATAAACCTGGGCCATGCCTATGCGACCTATCACAGCTGAAGATCTTGAAATATCCAATGAACGACAGGTCCTTTCCTACCTGAAACCTACAAAGAACGGCTGTCTTCAACCCAGTGTCGCTGCAGAAGTATCGACCATCATATCTGGACCGCCAATCGGATTCACGACTTCAAGCCCTTCTTGCATATTGGTATAAGGACCTGTTATGGCTTAGGGGTTGCGGGTATATATATTAAATTAACAACATTTTTTTTATTTTATAGCTTTGACCCAGTAACGACCAATAAATGGGACCCAGGTATTCCAATAACAGCCACAAAAGTATCAACCATAAAGTCTCTGGCCAGACTGAAATCTCAATAAACTTAATCAATAAGGTTACCTTTAGGCTGCAGCATCTCAAGCAACTCTAATCATGATGCGCGAGAAAGAGTTTACGCCCGAAAGTCAAAGAGTCCTTCGGTGGGCAAAACGAAGCCGTAGTCAATTGAACAGAATTCGCCTGACTAAGCACATTCGCCCCGTGAAATGATGACTGATGCCAAGGCAACAAACAGTAGTATCAACAGTGATTCAACAAAGTAAATTAACAACATCACAGGAACCTTCGGGCCGTTGGCTCAACAAGAGAAGCGTGATACTGAAGAAACGACCTTTTTTGGACAGGAGTTTCATTGTTCGAACCCCGCCTGAAAATAGCAGTGTTTGCCTTTACCTCTTTTTTTCTACTTTTCGCCCTCATCCTTCATTTTGAAGGAACAGAGTACGAAGTTGAACAGCCAGGGAAGCCAATTTTGGGGCGAGGTCTCAATATCGAGAATGGGACAGTCAGCATCCCACGGGACCACCAACACCAAGATACCTCAATGAGGTAGGTAAAAAACAGTATATGTGCATGAGATTACCGCCATAGGCTTTCATAAGAGTGTGTCAGAGAAAGTCCCGCTTAATCAACATAAACTTATATTATTTGATATAAAAATTGACTTTCCTAAAGAGTCTACCAGGCCCTTAAAATGTTTCTTAGCACATACCTTGGTGGTGGACGTGCCGGAGAATGGTTAACCAAACCTGAGCTCATCGATCAACAAATCTCCCCGCCCATGCTTGAACCTCACGAAACCCTGGTCAAGGTTGCAACTATGGCACACAACCCAACAGATGTTCGATGTTTTCTTAATTGTGAAATTATAATACTGAAGCTTTGCAGTCCAGATGTTCGACGTACATGTCTGGGACAACGGCACTGAACTTGGTTGTGACTTCACAGGCGCAGTCGAGCGTCTTGGTAAAGAAGTTTCCGAGATAGCAGAAGGCGATTTGATTGACGGCTTTCTGTTACATCACCAGGCCTGCACGCTCCCACTAATATGATATGACTAGGTGAAGTCAGAGATCTAGGGGCGTTTACTGAATACACGAAGACCCATGAAAGTATCTCCAAGTACTCAAAAACACTTCACCCCGAGAGGCTGCCACTGTACCGCTGGCATCTTTGACAGCTTGGCTTTCCCTCTTTTCAAAAGATAAGGTATTCTTAATATTGACCTTACAGAATCGGACAGCTTTGTCTTGGGGAAGCTGTAAGTGATCCACCTGCTCAAGCTTGGAGCGAAGCGTTGACACAAATCAGCGAGCGTTGGACAACACCATCAGATTACAGCAATCTTTTGATGTCACAACTTGCAATTTTTTATTTTGTCAGGTCACTTGGAGCAACTGATGTGCTCGACCACAACGATTTTAATGTATTGAAATCGACCAACGGTACCGCACCTGGCTTGCGATACTTGTTCGACACCATTGGCAACAAAATGTCTTCCGCAACTGCATCTCAAGCCATTAGTGAGACTGGCAGTACCCTCACTACTGTCAGGACTGATAAAAGCTTCACTGAAATGCGACGAAGCAGACCAAAGTCGCACCTATGTTTGTCAGTATCGTTTTCAACATAGATATTCAGCACAAGAAGACTCGGTTTCCTGTAATGACCTCGATTACACCGGTGGCCGAGACTGACAGCAACATAGGCAAGCGATGACGATGACAAGCTTGGTCCCGAATTTAACAATAGGTAAGCTCTCTTGGTGGATTGAGGAGGGCGGGCAAGATCAAGCCTAGCAGAATAAGAGCTATCCCTGGTGGGCTGGATGCTGTTGTGTAAGATTTTCCGGTATACCTAGGGATGGCAAATTTTCGAGTAATAATTTGTGTATGAACTCTGATTTCCTTTCGATCTACGGTGACTAATGAATTCCTTATGATGCTATAGTATTATATAGCTTTGACCCAGTAACAACCAATAAATAGGATCCAGGTATTCTAATAAGCTACAGAAGTATTAATAATAAAGTCTCTAGCTAGATTAAAGTCTTAATAAACTTAATTAATAAGGTTACCTTTAGGCTATAGTATCTTAAGTAACTCTAATTATAATAAATATATTACCTAACTAGCTAAAAAGCTATAAAAAGCTTAATTAATAGGATTTATAACTTCTTTATAACTTTAACTTTTCCTAATCTATTTACCTCTTAAAAATACTTATTTTAATAATTATAAAATTATTAAGAAACTAGCTAAACTTAAATTATCTATAAATTCTTTACTTTAATTATATGAAATTAATTTTTTTTTATAGCTTTAACCCAGTAATAACTAATAAATAGAATCTAGGTATTTTAATAAGCTATAGAAGTATTAATAATAAAGTCTCTAGCTAGACTAAAGTCTTAATAAACTTAATTAATAAGATTACCTTTAGGCTATAGCATTTTAAGTAACTCTAATTATAATAAATATATTACCTAACTAGCTAAAAAGCTTTAAAAAGCCTAGCTAAGTCTATAACTCCCTTATAACTTTAACCTTTTCTAATCTATCTATCCCTTAAAGTTATCTTAATAATTATAAAATTATTAAGAAACTAACTAAGCTTATATTATCTGTAAGTTCTTGATACCGAATCACAGCTCGTAAGGCAAAATGAAGGTATTCAGAAGGGTATGACGGGTCAATTCTGAGAGTGGGCCTTGGTGTTGTGAGATAAACACCAAGGACCGGATTAATTATGACCCGCTATTCGGGAGAGCTGTGATTCTCACGCATCAGTTCTTTACCCTAACTGCTTTATTTAATTAATAATATTAACCTTAATTATAGTTAAGATATTAAACTTAAATAACTAGTAACTAGTAACTATTAATTAACTAAATATATAAATATTACCTCTACTTAGCTATAACTTAGAAATTAGCAATAAGGAGATTATAGATCTTATTAAAGGTATAACCCTCAGTACTAAGATCTAGATATAAAAGCTAGTAAGGAAAGTATTTATAGTTACTTATAATTATTAGATAGATATTTAATTACTTAATTTAAATATCTTTAAGTATAAGATACTCTACTACTTAAACCTTAATTTTAACTCTATTTAAAGGTAATATTAAATTAAAATACTATTTCTAAGGATTAAGTAATAATATATTAATACCTTAAATCTAATAATAAATAATTAGATTATTAACTTAAAGAGTAAGTATAGCCTATAGATTATAACTATTATTAATCTTATAACTATAATTTATATTAACCTTTAGGTAGGCTTTTTATAAGTAGCATTTAGAGTTTATATATAATAGAATTACCTAGAAAATTCTATAAAGTTAATTATATAAGATAAAAAAAATTCTATATATAAGAAAGAGTTTATAACTAAAAGTTAAAGAGTCTTTTAGCAGGTAAAATAAGGCTATAGTTAATTAAATAGAATTTACCTAATTAAGCATATTTGCCCCATGAAATGATAACTGATGCCGAGGCAATAAACAGTAGTATCAACAGTGATTCAACAAAGATGATGCTATAGTATAATCGTGGCCGGTAGCAATTATATGGTTGGATCACATCTAGAGGCTAAGATCGTGAAATCAATACATGTGAAAGAAAATGTGGCTATGTGGCTTTAGAGTTTTATCAAGGGTCAAGTGGCAGGGGTTCCAGCGTCTAGAGTGGGAAAGTACCTGCAGTGGAGAGCACTCACCTAAAATCGTTTCGGCCACAGACAGTGGAGAGTCTAGAGGAAGAGGACACTTGTGCTAGCTCCTTGTCCCGATTAACAACCCCCTACATTTATCCGCAACGTCACAACGACTTTGACAACGACCACTGTGGTCAATTTATTCCTGCTCTAGCACCAGACCTCACGACTTTGTTGCCGCATCCCAGAGCGCTTTGCGCCCATATCGAGCCAGCTGTAATTGGCCCTGTACGAGAGAAGAGACCAGGGAAGAGACACCATCACAGTATAGCTTCATCATGCGGTTGCCCTCACTATCAGCAGCGCTCCTTGGTGCGCTCGCATGGACTGCCCGCGCTGATGATCTTGATGATAACATCAGGAGTATTTCGGTATGTGCCCCTGCCTTCTTCTGGCCGATCATCATGCGCTTCTTTGCTAACTTTCTTCACTTTCTAGCTCAGGACACATTCCTTGACCCAGGTTAGTTGCGGCGCACGCGAGCAGACATTCACGGATCGACAGATCAATTAACTCTTTGACTCGGCAGCCTTACCTGGACTCGGACATGCAAAGCCGCTGGTACGACTTTGGCGGAGATACCATTATTCGAACCGATTCGTATGCATCCTCAATTCGCTGACAACGGTATAATTCGGATGTGGGTTGACTTGTTATAGGTACATTCGACTTACTTCGGATCGTCCATCGCAGTCAGGGTGGATGTACTCACGAGTTCCCCTCACTGCGACAAACTGGCAGGTCGAGGTTGAATTCAAGATCTCGGGCAAGAACCAGCTCTATGGAGACGGTTTTGCTATGTGGATTACCCGCCAACGTGCGCAACAGGGCACTGTCTTTGGAGGACCCGATAACTTCGAAGGCCTCGGAGTCTTCATCGACACTTACAAGAACAACCGTCCCGGCGTTGTCTTCCCCTATGTCATGGCCATGTATGGCGATGGCAAGACCTCTTACGACAAATCCAACGATGGAAAGCACACCGAGCTCGCTGGCTGCTCTGCGCGTGGTATTCGACATGCGAGTGTTCCTACCAAGATGCGCCTCACCTACTTCCAGGACAAACAACTCAAGCTAGAGCTCCAGTACAAGGTTGAGGATGAGTGGCAGACATGCTTCGACCTCGAGGATCCCCCAGCCATTCCTAACATTGCCTATGTTGGTTTCACTGCTGAGACAGGTGAGCTCAGCGACAACCACGATATCATTTCCGTGGCGGCCAAGAACCTTTACACTCAGCCTGGCACAAGCAACACTGGCAAGTCATCTGGCACCAAGAACAAGGGACGCAAGGGCACCGGCAAGACCACCAACGGAAACAAGCAGGGTGGTAGCTGGACATGGTTCTTCACCAAAATCATCTTGTTCATCATTGTTGCTGGCGGTACTTATGTTGGCTACACTGCCTACCGAGCCAAGGCCAAATCGCACAGGTTCTAGAGTGGATCGCCGAGTATGAATGGGGCCAGCGCCTGAAATGAAGTGACGGAAACAAGTTGGTGAGACGAAAAGTCTTCGCTTAGACAGCATCATTCAGCTTCCCTTGAATCTTTTGTATCTGTGTTTTGAGTAAGGGAGAGGCAACGAGAAGAGTACAAGCCGGTGAACATTGCGACGTACCTTTGATATCGAAAAAAACACAATCTACTATTTTGTTGAGTTATGACGATGGGCTCCCAGTTCAAATGTTCCTGCTTTTAAAAGTTGACTTTGTGAGGTAGATTTGTTACTAGAGAGGAAGCCTCGTAGGGCGTTGAGAAATACTGCCCTTGGTATTATCAACCATGGATGAATGTACCGCCTGTGTGGTCTAATATAAGGGTATCGATTGAACGTTTATATATAGTTTTCTATATATATAAAAAACTCAAAACTCTACATACACAGCCAGTCAATTGATATGTAATTCCAAATTAGCTTGACGGAGAATCATTGATGGTTTCTCGAAACGGTGAACTTCAGGGTAACTGATTTTCCTTTGAGACAGGTTGCACACAGAAGCAAAAATAATCACGACATGACTTATAAGGAAATCGGTAGTCAGGCTCCGTAGAAAATAATTGATTAAATTTGAGTACAACTGAGCCATTGGGACAGGTGAAGATGTTGAGCTAACGGCTAATGATGAAAAGTGTTGGCTTTACTATATACTCACACTGGGTTGAGTACTAATTCTACATAATGCTGAAAGTCGACCTAGGATGTCCGGCGTGTATGAAATACCAAGGAAGCTTGGATTTCACATGAGTTGATAAAAAAGGCACAGCCTCTTTTCTACAAGCAGAATAAGAGCAACCTTAGATAATATATTGAGATACAATTCGGCCTTGACTTCATGCAAGGCGCAGTGCAACACCAGACAGTATATTAATGTATGTATGTTCAGACAACCTACTTAAGACTCCAATCCCCAAATTATTAGTGATCAAACTGAGCACAAAGGATATACGACATTCCACCGCATTCAAGCACACGAGAAATTCATCTCATCTAATCACTACACGTTCCAGCGGGCGCACTAATCCTGACCCGGGAGCTTGATTGAGTTATGACTTATCACAAGGAAGCTTTCGTGAGTCGGTGTTGGTCTAGTTGATCATCCACTCATACAAGAGCAGGTAGGTAGTAACTTCAACACAGGAAGCTTCCGTCGGCTCATGGATCGGATATCCACCCCGCCATTGACTCGGGACAGCCCACTTTCTCTCTGTAACTAGGTAAGTTAGTGACGCCAAGCGCCGAATCTCGTCCAATGTCAAGATAGTACTCCATTGTGCTGGGCTGTTATTCTTTTCGCTGTAGCTCCTGTTGTAGTTTTTGAAACACCCAATAACCCACCAGACACTAGTTGTGTCCTTTGTCTTTGCTGAGCTCTCTCCCTTCCATTCCAATCCGACCTAGTGATATTCCTCTCATACAGGGCGCCAACCCTCACAGCAGTCTCGACTTTTCCTCACTCAGCTCATCTTGTTTGGATCTACTCAATCTACGTCTTGTTCCTTTCATCTCACCACCTGAATTTGATCTTCTAAATATTACATGTCCATGTCCATCATCGTCATCGTCCACGCCAACATCGACCAATCATACCTTATAGCTTGACTCAATTGTCGTCATTCGTGTACTATCTGGTCTTTTGCACGCTATTATACGTCTTGCCGAGTACTCGCTGCTCTTTGTCCTCGGTATTTCCACTTTCACCCAAGTCTACTAAAAACATCGACATCATCGCATTGCTCTCTATGCTCTGACCCAGCCCATGTCATTCTTGCCATAGTCACGGATGCTATGAGCTACTAGCTACATGCTAGAGTTGCAGATCAGTCAACCAATTGCCGCTAAAGAGATATCGTCTTGACAAGTTGGCGCCTCTTTTTGGACACGAACCGACACAAGGCACCGCAAGCGAGCTCACCAGAGCGAAGAAACCCGCGGCATCATTTTGTGCCTATCAGTACCAGTATCAGCATCAGCATCAGCATCAGCTCCCCCTTATGTGCAATCGTTGATCCGATCATAAAAGAGGGGCCACTTTCGTTGTGGGCGAAGCTCCAACTACTACATCATCACCAGCCTGCTTAAACCTTGTACCGTTACGAGCTTGCTCAAGGTGCCTTGTCCTGGCTTGCCCTGCCTTCACAATCATTCATATCCCATTGTCTTGTGCAAAGATTTTGATCACTCACAATTAGACGGGCTCAGTTTTTGGCTTGGCTGTTTAAACGGCCAAAAAACCAAAACCAAAAGCATCGTCCAAGGTACGGAAAGTCTCAAACGAGGGATCTTTGGCTATTCGTATCCTATCCCTCCACCTTTGCCAGCCACCAGAGAGAGCCAAGGAATAGTATCAGCCATCCAATTGCCGGTCTCGGGTGGAATGCGCCAAGAGTCCAAATCCTTTGTTCACTTACGAAACCAAAAAGAAGGAAAAAAACAAAGCTCAGGTTCTCACCACCGAGCATTGTCTTTATTCTCCCTGTCCTATCCATTCATGCTCGTTAGGCTCTGGATACCGTTGTTTACCTAGCCTAACATCCAATCTGAGCGAGCTGAAAAAGAGCTCCCCCACAGAAAGACAGGCCGATCTTGAACAGACCAGACCAGACCAGACCGAGACCAGCACGTCACGTCAGCCTCCAGCCTCTCCCCACTATTACGTTGCTGTACCTGAACTTGAAAGAGCTGCAATTGCAGTCCAGGAGAAGCAAACGTGCTCAAATCCTTCCAACTTTGCTGTCTCATCCATCCGTCCCTCTCTCTGTATCTGTCATCCTGTTGTGAATCAATCGGAGAGCTCTCAGTGAAGCATAATTCAACCGATTATCCCACAATTGGATCCATCCACATCCACCACAAGCCCACCACAAACAGCTGAGAAGCTGGGCTGGGTAAACTGACCTGTTCCGTTCCGTTCGATCGATCTGCACAGAGTGTTTCCTCATCTTTGGGTCCATTCTACCGCAACCACCACCACTCCTACACACTAACTACCTACCTACCTTACCTACCTATCTCATCCCCTCCCCGCTTCCCATCTCTTGCAATTCTCTCCCCCCTCTCTTTCTGTCGTCATACTATTACTACCCTATGCCTTCACTGGGGTTTCTCAAGAAAAAGCGGACCAGAGAGGGCAACTCTGACCCTTCTGCTTCAAGTCCAACTAGTCCAGTTACTCCTACCACTTCCAGGTCCAAGTCCATCTCTAAAGCTTTTCACCTGCCTCGAACCAGCAGGCAATCCACCTCAGCACCAAGTGCCCAACCTACCAACGGCCAGAACCAGCAGCAGCAGCAGCCCGTCCAGATTCAGGAAGGTGCCGTGTCTCAATCGAATCAATCCTCTGCGCCGAATGAGCAGACGACAGCAGCTACGGGCGGACAGCAACAAGAAGATATGAGCGCAATTAACATCCATCAACCCTCATACGGCGCGGGCAGTCCTATGAATCACGATCATCAGAACCTACCCAGCATCAATAACCTCATCAACCCGTCCCACCACCAGCAGCAGCAGCAGCAGCACAATGCCCAGGGCAATTCCTACAACAACGGCCAGACCAACCCGCAGTACCTAGCCGCCACGATAGATAGTCATCGACCGCAGACCGTCAGTCCCGGAACTGATCCCGCAGCCCTCCAACAGCAGCAGCAGCAAGCTCTGCCACAGCCGAGTATGCCTCCGCAACAGCAACAGTCGCAGGCGCAGCAACAACACCAGCAGCCGCCTCAGCAGTTCCAACAACAGCAGAACCAGAGTCAGAATCAGGCGCAACAGCAACAACAGTACCAACACCAGCCGCACCATCAACAGAACGCTAGCACTGGTTCAGTCATGCGCGTAACAAAGGGAAAATACTCGTTGGGTGACTTCGATATCTTGAGGACGCTTGGAACTGGTAGCTTCGGCCGAGTACATTTAGTCCAATCGAAGCACAACCAGCGTTTCTATGCGGTCAAGGTGCTCAAGAAGGCCCAGGTGGTCAAAATGAAGCAAGTCGAACATACCAATGACGAACGTCGCATGCTAGCTGACGTCAAACACCCTTTCCTTATTACCCTCTGGGGCACGTTCCAGGACCCGAAGAACCTCTACATGGTGATGGATTTCGTTGAAGGTGGAGAGCTGTTTTCACTTCTGAGGAAGTCGGGAGTAAGTTTCATATGATACTTTCTAAAAAAAACTCAATTGGCCTGACTAACACACTGCAGCGTTTCCCTAAC
This sequence comes from Fusarium xylarioides, assembly GCA_013183765.1. Lineage (NCBI taxonomy): Eukaryota > Fungi > Ascomycota > Sordariomycetes > Hypocreales > Nectriaceae > Fusarium > Fusarium xylarioides. The sequence goes on along the minus strand of SRZU01000221.1, from coordinate 13,400 downwards.
CCCGTTGCCAAATTCTACGCCGCGGAGGTCACTTTAGCTTTGGAATACCTCCATTCAAAAAACATTATTTACCGTGATCTCAAGCCAGAAAATTTGTTACTCGATCGGCATGGCCATCTTAAGATCACAGATTTCGGTTTCGCGAAGCGCGTGCCTGACAAGACGTGGACTCTGTGTGGTACTCCGGATTACCTAGCTCCTGAAGTGGTCTCTAACAAAGGCTACAACAAATCCGTGGATTGGTAAGTTCTTGCAACTAGCGATGGAACAGCAATGGACTGACATGTTTGGCGTACCAGGTGGTCCTTAGGTATCCTGATATACGAAATGCTTTGCGGTTACACCCCCTTCTGGGATAGTGGATCTCCCATGAAGATCTACGAAAACATTCTCAAGGGCAAAGTTAAATATCCGGCATACGTCAACGCGGACGCTCAAAATCTTCTTGAGCGTCTGATCACAGCCGACCTCACAAAGCGATTAGGTAACCTCTACGGAGGCCCAGATGACGTGAAGACCCATCCTTGGTTCGCTGAAGTCACCTGGGATCGATTAGCCAGGAAGGACATTGACGCACCTTACACGCCACCAGTCAAGGCGGGTGCCGGAGACGCGAGTCAATTCGATCGTTACCCTGAGGATCCCGAGAAGTATGGAGTGGTTACGGCACCAGATGAGTGAGTGATCATTTGTAATCTCCATTAGTTGACCAAACTAACCCTTTGCAGGTACGGTCACATGTTTACGGAGTTTTAAGAAAGTGCTTGAGAGCGAGCAATGGATGCACTTGTATGATTAGGTTGGAAACAAACCTCTCTTGGTGCAGTCAACTTTGGGTGGGCGTTCATGCTGGTGCGCTTTCCTCTTGGATATGAGATGCTGGAACTGTGTTATTTGTCGTTGGTTCATGTTTCACGCAATTGCAGGAATGCGGTGATGAAAAAGAGGGCTCCCGGGAATATCTGGTTGGAGAGTTGGTTGGCTGTTGGTTGATGAGCTCAGTTTGGAAAGCCAGGTGAACATATCCTACAGAATAGCCTTGAACGAATATCCGTACTACGGCATCCTTATACTCCGGTACCCAGAATATGTCTAGTCCGTCTTGGTGACCGATGGATGAATACTTATGCACAATTTCATCGATATCAACGTTGCTATGACGTTTCCTTCACAATTCTTGTCAGATAGAATTCCCAGCTACATAATCACAATTCTGCTTCATCTTCAACCGTTGTGATTGAATGGCTCCACTCAGCCACTAAAGAACGGGCTCGGGTTCCTCTTTTTAAGTGGCGCTAAGTAAAAGCTGGGGTTGGGATTTTGAGAGCGGCCGCCATCAATTCCGAAGGGACGGACCGTTAATGAAAGAAGGTGCTTGTCTTTGCTATCCTTTGCACACAAAATATCAAAAACAAAAAATCGCGGGGTTGGGTTGGGTTTGGGATCCAATGATAGAGATGAAGGCCTTTCCCTTCCAATTGATTTCTCTGATGATTGATCTTATGTTCGACAGGCCAGAACCGATGTCCTTTTCTCGGTGCCTTTTTCATTCAATGGATATCAGTCACCCTGTCTGACATTTGGTTCAGCCTCATCCAATACCTGGGTAAGATCTAATGCCTACTTAGGTAGGTAGGTAGTCACAATCCCTACTAGCCCTGTACCTTATAAACTCACCGATTCTTTTGCTTCTACGTTTTCTTCTCTCTTATAGCAAATCCTACATTCACCTCTCGATCGAGTCCTCCAAAAAAGCCCACCGCCAAGCTTTGACTAGCGACCTGCAAGGACCAAGACGGGCAGCGAATCCGGTGGAGGTGGCTTTTTTAGGACATTGGATCCAATCCAATGTGAGAGATCTTTAAAAACAACCGCCTTCTGGATACCTACCGACCTACAGAAGATACACTTCTACATCTGTCGCACAGCCGCAATGGAAGACTATTTGTTTCGACATTACGTTGACCAGTGTCGCGTTGTCAAAGAAGAGACCAGCTATATCCAGGTCTTCAATTACTCAGTAAGTTATGTCTCGAATGGACTTTGTATCAACAACAATGCTTGCTAATACGCTCACTAGGATCCGTTCTATGATGTCTGCGAGGAGCACCCCTTGCCCGATGATGAATTTGACAACTTTCTTCATCAAAGGGTAAGTCAATGCCTTAAACCGCAAAGTATCTCATATCGCAGGACTCAATTGACAAGGATAGGGTGCCTTTGCGCCGCCAGATCATCTGAGGTCTGGCACTAAGCTTCTCAGTGGTGTACGAATAATGTGAGATCCAAAGTCGCAAAACATCGAGATAGAGTCCACTAACACTGCTGCCAAGAGTTCAAAAGAACGCCAAGCATCCTGATACGTTTCTCCCCAAGGTTATTTCACTTCCGCCGGATAGATACAGTTCCATGGTTCGCACCTTGAACTTGCCATATCGGGGAATCGAAACGACTTCAGTAGTTGGTCCCTTTTTCTGGTCTGCTCACGACCAGGATGAAGATGAGCCTCATTTGCGTGAGTTCCTTCTCCCCTGGGCCCCTGAACTTCACCACCTGACATCTTACCAGATATCGTCCACCGTAAATCAGATGTTCTCAAGAAAGGGAGAACACGAGGCTGGGAGATGCTTCTCTCACATTCCCTCAAGACCGGGCTCACAACCGGCTTTATCAAAGGCACTCCCAGTTCAGAAGTTGAAAAATCCTTGACTCATCTCAAAGCATGTGCTAACCAAGTTGGACACCCCATGTTACTCCCCATCATCATCCTCACGTATGATCTATCCCCCGAAAATGACGAGAAACAACGAAAGGCTCGGCACTGGCTTCGCCGTCTCGAAAATGCCGTGAGTTTGCGTAATGAAGTTGAGGAGCAGGAACAGTACTTTCAAAATGGATTCATCGATATCGATGGTCTAAGTCGTGATCTGGTTGAGTGTCACGGCAATGTCATGTGGAAACGACCTCAAGCATATGAAGCACTGGTCAAAGAGATGGAAAAGGCCATGGAAACCTTTCGTTTTGCTTGGATGACACTGGCTCCTGCGGCCGAGGAGCAAATTGAAGCTGAAAGAAAGCACCGCAAGGGAATTCAAAAACTGCATCGAAGTATGGCATCTCGTTTGGACTTTTACAAAGTCAAGCTCAAAGGCTTGGAGAACTACATTCATACAACTCTCGAGAGACTCAAGGTTCAGCGGGAAGCGGTCAGTCACCCTTAAACTTATCGCATCATGTTACTGATTTCTGGATAGCTCTATAATATCATGTCACAGCGTGAAGCAAGACTGAACCTTGAAATTGCAGGAGAGCAGAGGCGAATAGCCCATGCTAGTAAGCGAGACAGTACGGCTATGAAGACATTGTCACTCATGGGTGCCCTATTTTTACCCGGAACATATCTCGCATCCGTATTCAGCATGACATTCTTCGACTTTGGAAAAGGTTTGCTATGGTCCTTCATTATCTATTAGCGTTGCTAATCTGCTGACGCAGATGCCGACCCTGTCATTTCTGTTGAGCTTTGGGTATACTTTGCCATAACGGTTCCCGTAACAGCGCTGATAGTCGGGGCCTGGACGTTCATTGACAAACGTCGCCAAGAGCAGCACAAAAAGGACGACGCAGACCTGGAGAAGAATATCGACAAGATGGAGAAGGAGATCATGTTTGCCCTTAGGAAGCGGACAATGAGTAAAGCAAATACCTGGAACACTGTCAGCCCACCCCCGAAGCCATGAGGAAGAGGAAGGGAAGATATTACTCGAAGTTTTGATGATATTATGGAGATTCTGAGCTACCACGCGAACCACGCGAACCACGCGATTGACGACTCATGAACACATTGACGCCATTTGTGACGATATGGACGACTTCACTTCAAGGATAAAAACAAATTTGACGAATACGATGCATTAGATATATATTTGCGTATAAAAATACGATACGTTAAAATGTGAGCGTCTTCTGACGGTATCAATAGTTGCCTCCATGATGTCCAGGTAGCACCTAGTCCATTTCCTCAAGTCCGCCCGAATTATAATAAGAAACGCACGCATGCACATTTCAATATAAACCCAATTAGTCCTTCAACTCCACGACGGTTTATCCATACCGACTCTAGCAAGGAAGATAGGACAGTACAAAAGCACAATACAAAATCAAAGAGTTCTTGCTTTTCCCCGAAAGACCTTGCGCCGCCCATGTATAGAAATGATGTGGTTAGATACGAATCTGACCTTCGCTAGAACCACCAAACCATCTACGGAAATCAGGTCCCGAGCTTGATGATCCAGCACCTGCAGTATCATCGTCGCCACCCATCCACTTTGGCTTCTTGATATCGTTAAACCATTTAGGGGCTTCGATACCATCCATGGTGTTTTTCATACGGTGACCGATGATGGTAAAGAGGTTATCGTCTTCGGGCGGCTCGTCGTTCCAATTTGCACCATAACGATGTTCTGGGCCACGGCGGGCATTCGCAGCTGGAGCTCGAGCTGGAGACCGAGCTGGAGACCGAGCTGGTGAAGAAGCGGCGCCATGGGCGGATGGTATAGACAAAATTGGAGCGGATCTACCACCAACTGTTCCAGCAGCCCCTATTCTAGCAAGTGCATCCTCTCTGCGATGAAAGAGGGTGTTTCCACCCAGTTCACGAGAGATGAGGTCTCGGCCTTCCCGCCAGGAGCCAGTACCATAAGTGGTGCCATTCTCCTCTTCGTCGTCCATTACGTCCATACCAACAAAGATTCGTTTGACTCGACCGTAAATGCCAAAAAGGGTAGCAAAGACAGGGAATAGTACGACCACCGGGAATAGGTCGTCAAAATAACGACCCAGTGGTGTAAAGTCGATGAGCTGTCCAAGAAAGTGATAAAATACAGTCTTGTTATAGACCTGGCTCGAAAGGAAGGTGATGAAGTTGTAAGAGATAGGGATAGTCAGTTTAGCCACCTGCATCGCATACCAAAAAGCGGACTCATGAGCCGTGTTTCGTCGAACAAGGGCTCGACCTCGCCAGACTTTGACCTCGGTCATCGAAATGAGTGCCGCTGCACACATGTAGCAGATCCAAAATGACGAGATGGCCTGTCCAGCGAAGCCGACTTCAGGCTTATCGCCAACCCAATGATGAACCACAGTTAATCTGATGATAGAAAGCTTGGGGAATGCAAACTTGACGACCTCAGACCAGACAATACAAGCCGACGCTGCTGCCAAGAATAGACCGAGAAGGACTTGAGCATAAGGCAAGATTTGGTAATAGTAGAGGTAACGAGTATATGGCGTCAGGATGGTGGTCTTTTCCCAAAGGGTTGCATGAGGTGACACCTCACCAAAGTCGAGCTTTTTCGATGCTGCCGAGTCCAGGATCGCTTGTGTTTCAGCAGCTTCTTGAACGAGGTCACTCCAAGCATTGACATATCGAGATCGAGCGTGCCTGGCGCGCACATACTTCCTAGTGAGATCGGCGAGATACTTTTCGGTGATGACATGTGGAATAATATTGTTATCGGCGCTAGAACCAAACCGGGTGACCCGGGGTTGCGACTCGGGAAGATTGGCCATTTCTTGCAGCTCTTCGATCCAGTCTCGGTATGTGTTTGCGCTTCCTGTCTTTCTTCGGCCAAGCTCCGCAACCTGAACTTCAATATCCTCAAGTTTGGTAATCGAGTCCTCCATCTCTTCGTAAACCTTGGGCGCCTTACTCTGGAGTCGTCGTAGTCGTCCGCTGATGCTTGCGCCGCGCATGAGTCGTCGAGGTATCGACACCAAGCCGTGACCCATGAGATAGATGGCGAGAATTAATCCCCAACAGTATGCGAGAGCCATAATAGTACCCTTGATAACGTCGACCTTGAAGGAGAAGCCGGAGGAGATGATATAGTAAATGAGCCCAACAAAACCAAAACCTAAGACGATGGCGTGAAACTGGGCGTTGCTACGAACAGAGTACATGAACTTGTCGTATGGTTCTCGGTATCCAGAGTCGGAGTATTCGGCAAGGATTGGAAGAATAAACCTGAATATACTGATTAGCCTCCACCGCGATGCAGTGCACCAAATCATCATACCATGTCAATGCAAATGTCAACCAATATGAAATGCGCCATGAAACGAGTATGACCCGCTCAGGGAGCCATATCCCCCTTGAGTCTTCATCGCCAGTAACTGCGCTCGAGGCAAGATCGACCGGAACGAGGATCACGACAATGGTTGGTAGCCATAAGGCGAAAAAGATGGGAATGAGATAAAAGGCTGGTGTCGTTCGTAGCGGGAGATAGTATCGTAAAATAAGGAGAACGACGAGGGATATGACAACTAAAGCGATGCACGAGAAGATGGCAGAGCCAACCGGCGACGAACTGCTTGTTATGTGTAACATTTCAAAGAGTCGGAGCGCATGGCGCACAAATTTGTAAGGATAAGGTTGAAGCGAAAGCCCGAGTTCTAAAGATGGTTTGGTTTAATTGACTGAGACTTGAGTGAGTGACTTAGCCTGGGGGTACGTATTGGACATCCCTTACGTCATTTCCTCTGTAAGGCACACACACAGATTTGGGGTAGATTGGCCTGGAAAATTGGGCGCGAAGACTGACTAGTCGACTGGCTCAGACGCAGGGATTTAATTGAATCGCGTAAAGTCGCGTTTCGGTGGACCCCTTCACCCAGACAACGACAACCATTCACAACTCGAGCGCATCGCGACTTGGATTCCATCTTTTTCAGGACTTCGTTGCACCAGGTCGCATTGTGTTTCTGATCGGCGATTTACTCTCACTTTCGTTAAGAGCAAGCAGAAAAAATGGCAAACATCGAAGAGTGTAAGTCTGGCGTCTGTCACGGCTTGATTTCCCAAAAACTGACACTTATTGAGGGCTTGCCAACGCCAACGAGGCGATTCATATCAGCCTGGTGTCTCCCTCTGAATCTGGCCTTCAACATCTGGCTACATTTAACCCTCGACACACATACTCGATTTTTGGCGAGGAAGAACAGATCTTTGGCTACAAAGATCTCAAGGTCAGCCTGCGGTTTCGCGCGAACGATATGCGACCGCACTTGAAGACATCCTACAGCAAGAAATTCAACCATGAAGGAGGACCCGAGCCCACAGATGTGGCAGCTATCCTTAGGGAAGGCAATCATTTGCCTAAAAGTATGTAGCTCTTCCTTGAACGCGCAACAAGAAATACTAACAGCACCTTAGTCGCCTTTGTCACAGCAAGCGATTTCGAAGAGAGCTCCAAGCTAATTGGCGATAACTGGGTACCGTCCGGAACCCTCCATGCGACCTTCGATAGTCCTGATGGCGAGTACGAAATTTGGCGTGGAAACCTCGCCGACCCAGCTATCCAGCAACTCAACAGCCGCCTGCAGATATTTGTTCCCCTTTTCATCGAAGGCGGCACTTATATCGGCCAAGATCCTGAGATGGACTCAACAGAGCTTGACCTCTCTGATGCCGATCGATGGACTTTCTTTGCCCTTTACCAGAAGCGAAAGGTGGCGGACAAGACCTCATATGTGTTTGTAGGCTACTCAACCATCTACCGATTTTACTATTTCCAACCGCCCACGCCCCCAGCATCGCCTCGAAGCGATGAGTGGGAGCTGCCAAATGGCGAGGTGGACCTCGCCGAGTTACCATCCCGAACAAGGCTATCTCAATTCGTTATTTTACCTCCTTTCCAGGGCAAAGGTAACGGAGCACGACTCTACAAGACCATCTTCGAGCACTACCATAAGATTCCACAGACGTATGAGTTCACTGTCGAGGACCCAAACGAAGCCTTCGATGACTTGCGAGACATCTGCGATTTGCAATTCCTCCGCACGATGCCCGACTTCAATGACCTGCGACTTGATACAGACGTTACCCTTCCTAAGAAGGGAACTCTGCCAAAACTGATTGTTGGCAGTGACAAGCTTGAGACTATCCGACTTCAGGCCAAGATTGCACCTCGCCAGTTTGGTCGGGTCCTAGAAATGCATCTCATGTCTCAACTTCCCAAATCAGTACGACCGACAATGGATATTGATGGAGACAAGCCAGAAGCTACACAAGCCGACAAGCACCAGGGCAAGATCTGGAGCCTGATTGTTAAACAGCGACTGTACCGTCACAACAAAGATGTCCTATCTCAAATCGAACCTCATGAGCGCGTTGACGAGCTTGATGATACTCTGCAGGGTGTTGGACTAGAGTATGCGCGTATCCTCGCTGCCTTGGAACGCTCAGCGAAGCACTCTCAAAGCCAAGCAGTAGCGAATGGCAAGCGAAAGCTAGGTGCTGAGGAGACCGAACAGGATCCTGGTAGCAAGAAAGCTCGCGTTGAGGATTCTTAGGTGTTTATGTATTTTGATTCTTTGACGCATAACCGAATGAACGGATTAGCTAGGTGTTGGGAATAATGGACGAAGGAAAATGTACTATCTTGTGTATAAATCAAACCATTACACCTATATCCAGTGAAACCTAGACTATGCTGTGCCATGCCATGCCATGCAAACAAGACGATCATATTTACAGAGGCGAGAATAATTAGCTCCCAAAGGTCTGCAGCAAGAACTGCTAAGTACTATCGAGTCTAAGATAGAAGACCATACGAGGGTTTTGTCTTTCCCATATCGTATCCTCGACCTCTTTAGACTCTTTTCTCGGTTCGTAGACTGATTCTAGTTATTGAAAGTTCGAGACTACTTTGGGGTCTGAGATAGGTAGGGAACAGGAATATGATGGTTGCCAGGACTTTCTGGGGAAGTTCTGACCGATCATCGTGGCCATGGTCCATTCATTCATAACGTGCACCAGGAAATCTGGTGCCATTTACACCGTCAGCCCCCTTTCCAATCTGACCGGCCACAACAGCGGCCTCACGTACAGCTCTCGAGACGGAGCCACGGACTCTGCCCTCCTCGAGAACCAAGACACCACCAATAGTGCAGCCACCGGATGTGCAAACCTTCTCCCGAAGAAGAGCAGGATGCTCGCCATTTTGGACAAGGCCAGCAGTGCCCCTCATAGACTGAGTAGCCATGCGCTGAGCATCGGCACGGGGAATGCCCATAGCAACAGCGCCATCGATGGCAGCTTCTAGCACCAGGGCGAAGAAAGCGGGGCCTGAAGCACACAGAGCTGTCGAGGCATCCATATGTCGTGTAGGAAGGTAGACAACGTCACCAATGCGCCTGAAGATCCAGGTAACGAGGCTCTCGGTGGCATGGTCGAGGGGAGAACTAGGAGAAGCGATAACAGTCATCGATTCACGGATCACGGCAGCTGTGTTGCACATGGCCCGGACAATGCGGCATCGACCATCCTCCTCTGGATCCTTGGAGGGGACAGCGCCGTGGAGAGCGATTTCAATGTCCTCGACTGTGATACCAGCACAAACGCTGATAAGAAGTTTGCCGTGCAGAGCTTTTGAAATGCCAGGCTCGCTAAGGATCTCTTTAACCATCCATGGCTTGCAAGTTAGCAGAACAACCTCAGCCTGCTGAACGGCACCAATGTTGTCGTTATGGACAACCTTGAGAATGGAGGAATGCTCCCAGAGAGCGCCCTTGACGCGCTTAGCGCCTGCAGCAGTAGCAACGCTGGCAACGAAGCGTGAAGGTAGTCGTTCAGGCACCTCGTCGCCAGGAGTTGAGGTTCCTGATCTGGGGAGGGACTGAAGGGGCTTAGGTCCTTGCATCTCAGCGAGTGAGTTTAAGATACCACTGAGAATAGCAACTCCCATGGTTCCTTGGATTTGTTAGCAGATGAAAACTGTGTAATAAAACACTCGCAGAAACATATAGCATCGCCCTCAAAAGAACGACGATCTGCATCTGGTACCAAAGGTATTTCTTTCGACTTACCACAACCAAGAACAGCCATGGTGAGGTCTGTACTGCCGTTTGAGCCATAAGGCGTGAGAGCCATTGTGTTGGGAGACATGATGTTTTGCAGTAGATGAAAGGAAAAAAGTACTTGTTATTCAAAGTTTTATATGGAGGGGAAAACTTTGATATAGAGGAGATGCTACCTGAGTCAAGGACGGGGCCCAAGTGGTTTGTTTAGTGGAGGAAGCAATGGGGGAAAACGGAACTGAAAATAAGAAAGATAACTAAAAAAAAAGGCTGGGGAAATGGAGGAAGAGAGCATATTTATGTGAGAAAATTCTACTTATAAACAAATACTATTGCCAGTGTACTGAGAAGCAAATGCGCGCAAAAGACTGAACTTTACCAGGTAACGTAAAGTAAAGTGCTTTTGCTGCCCAATGCGCATCCTGGCCACACCAGTCAAGACGAAGCAAAAACGGAATACGTCGAAAATAAGGGGTAAGTATGAGACTCACGCCCGTTGATACTTTTATGTACAAGCTCTCCAAACGGGTACTATTCACCGAGAAAAGTGGCGAAGCAAATTGCGGACAGGCAAAGTCTCACCATGTCAGGAGATAAGAACCATTCAGTACCCTTCGCATTGGGTTCCGACTTCTTCCAGACAAGCCCAAAGCCTAGCCTGGACCGTGTAAGTGAACCCCTGTGAAAGTGAGGTAATTCGTGAATCTGACGCCCCTGAGCATGCTTCACCAGAAGCCCTTTCACGCGACAGGTCTTCACCGGAATCCTCTTATGGTTAGACTCATGCGTTACACCTTCGGCCTGTCCGGGCCGGATCGATTCCTTTCGTGTGGAGGAGGGATGAAGCTGGAAAAGAAAAAGAAATATTGCGGGAACGGTGAGACCTGGCTATTCCCGCCAGTTTCAAGATATAACTCGCTTCTTCGCACGGCCACAACGTGGCACAGCTCCTTCCCCTTGCAGACCCACTATCAACCTCATCGACAAATTACCTGGGCTTCTCACCTACCACCTAATAAATCAGCTAAACAATTCATACTGTAGCTACCTTATACCAAAGCTTTTTTTGTTCTCTCCCCCTGACTTTGCTTTGGCTGTGATACTCTCAAGCCGTGGTTTGTACTTCAAGTCTTCCGGCCTATTGATAGTATATCGTTTTGAGATTTTCCACTTTGCACAACCAACTCACAGTGTTCGTTCTCGACATGGCCGACCCATTTGAAGTGCGAATGCGCTTCACCTCACAGCTTCAGCATCTCAACGCGTCAGTTTCATCTGCTCAGAAAGCAGCACAGTATGCGCTTAGATTCAGAGATATGGACGAGGACTTGCATTCGTGCATCCTGGAACAGCTTGAACGGGTAAGTCGGACCATTTTATCTCAGTGGACTCGGCATTGACACAAGACAGCAGAACAATATGAACATACGTGCCAATATCATGTACTTTATCGAGCACTTCCTAGATATGGCGCAACGTGACGGACACTCCGACTACATTCGGATGATGCAACGGGACATTATCCGTGTCGTCGATGCTGTTGCCCCGGATGATGGGTCAGGTGCTGCCAACGTCAAAGTGGTCCGAAAGGTGAGTTGACCCCCGCGTCATGGCGCAACCCCAGATTTGTTCTAGAACCTGTGGCTCACATGTTGGTGCAGGTGTTGCAGGGTCTTCAAGGAAAAGGGTACCTGGAGTCGCAAGCTGTCAGTCAGATCGAAGATGTCATCAAAGAACGTGAGACAAATGTCGATGACCTAGGCTTAGCTTCACCAAATGGAGATGTCGAGATGACAGACATGCCCCCTTCACAAACCATACCTAAGGCAGGTCGACGGAGCACGTCACACCAGCTTGACAAACGTCAAATTGAGCAACGAATTGAGGAGGACCGCGAGCGCCACAAGCGTGAGCGTGAAAGCATTTGGGCAGTCCCCAAAGCCGAGAATGCTGAGATGGACAGACTGTGGGAGGAAACGAGTGACTTCGGAGAAGACGACGACCGTCTGCTCACCGAAGAGCTGGATGACTTTCACAAAGAGATGGAGATACAGTCCAATTGCCAGCATCATCATGGAGCAGCGAACGGCAACCGTCACTGAATGGAACCGAATCATCTTGCATTTTTATGGATTTTGGTTGGCGTTCGGTCCTCGGCTCGCATTGGGATTGAGAGAAAAGTATTGATACCCGTCGTTTTCGGCATGGCTGGCTAGAGTAGCGAAATTTCAGATCGACCTGCCATGAGAATTGAGGTCGCATGTAGATGAACAATATATTTGTTCAACATGATATCATAATTAAAAAGAACCCATCGCTGAATGAGCCTTTCTAAGGGTACATATTGTTAGATACTAGTACAGATGTTTTTACACATGCAATCCAGCCATCTATCGTGCCAAGTCGCCAGTCTTTGTGCCCCAGAGATCCAACCATTTTACTCCATAACCACAGTGGCGCCCAACTCCTTCATGGCGGCGATAATCTTCTCAGCATCTTCCTTCGGGACGTTCTCCTTCATCATCTTGGGCGCACTCTCGACGAACTTCTTGCTATCCACCAAGCTCAGACCGAGCATGTTCTTGATCTCCTTGATAACCTTGGCCTTGGATGGGGCATCGAACCCTTGCAACTTGAGGGTGAAGAGCGTCTTCTCGGCGGCAGCAGGAGCAGCCTCCTCAGCTTCTTCGGCGGGGGCGGGTGCAGCAGCGGGAGCAGCAGCAGCGAAGCCGCCTATGGGCATATCGGGAATGTTGAGCTTGGTCTATTGAAAGGTTCCAGTTAACAATTATACAGCGACAAAATAACCCCTCCAAGGTTCAATTAAAGCCGGATGATTATCCTTACTAACCTTGAGGCTTGAAACAAGGTCAGCAGTCTCCAAGAGAGTAAGCTGGCTGATCTGACCGACAATGGCTTCGATCTTGGGGTTGGCGGGAGCGGCATCGGTTGAGTTCCATCTCCTCGAGGCAGCTGAGGCTCTGACGAGCTGTGTGGGTGCCCGGGCAGCGCGAGCGGATCGGAGGTGGCGAGCACAGCTCTGGGCGGCGTACCGACAAGACATGGCCATTTTGGTGATTGCGGTTGGCTGGGGGTTGCTCAATTCGAAGAGTCGTCGCGGGCGGGCGTCTGAGGAAGCGTCTTGAAGATTTTCGAGCTGTCTCGATGGTTTGGCGGGCTAGCGGCTGTATCACGTGTATAAATGGGTCTTCACTTACATCGAACCATTGCATCCTTGGATTGAAGCATTCCATCCGACTATGCCCATTGTTGAAATTTGCATGGGTTGGGGCAAGGAAGAAGTAAATGCTATGAGTCGTCAAGTATATATGTTCAAACGATATGATGTGGTTGTTGAAACGTTATTAATTGACCCAGCCTGGTAAGCAAAGGACGTTAGCATTCAGGTGAAGGATATCCCTTTAAAGACGAAGAGGCAGCTTTGTGGTACCGACAGGGTATGTGACCAATCAAAATGGGGTCCATTTTTGATACTTCGATTTGTGTGTGTTATAGCCGGTGGTAAAAGTACCAGCATATTG